>CAUYQV010034572.1:0-55293 GCA_963574575.1 Galagoides demidoff | reverse complement strand
AGTGCTAGGGAGCATTCTGAACCATTTTCAGTTCTAACTGCTGCCCAATTCAAAAGAAAGAAGGGGGGAGGATGGGTGAAGAGAATGATATTGTGGGGATCACGCCTATAATTTATCCTATTAGGGTGCATGTGAATTTGTGTAAAGGTTGAATATAAATGTCTTAACACAACAATTATGAGAAAAACATGATGGCTATGTTAGCCAGTTGGATGAGAGTTTTCCAAACTGCATATGGAAGCAACACACTGTATCCTATGATAAAATTAATGTACACAATTATGATCTAATAAAAAAAAAGTTCCACTATGCTGGATGGTGCCCATGGCTCAGTGGGTAGGGCGCTGACCACATGCACCCAGGTTGGCACGTTTGAACTTGACCTGGGCCAGCTAAACAGCAATGATAACTGCAACCAGAAAAATAGCCAGGCTTTGTGGCAGGCACCTGTAGTCCCAGCTACTTGGGAGGCTGAGGCAAAAGAATTGCTTAAGCCCAAGAGTTTGAGGTTGCTGTGAGCTGTGATATCACAGCACTCTAATGAAGGCAACATAGTGAGACTCTATCTAAAAAAAAAAAAAAAAATTCCACTATGCAAACATTTGTATTGACTGTTATAAAGGTCTTCTCACTGCTGATTTTTAAAATGTAAGCAGTAAGTTACAAGTCATTTTATAAAAAGCACTTTATTCTTTTTAGGGTTGATTATTAATATTCCTTTTCTTTGGAAGACACTAAAGAAAGTTCTTTAATATCAACATTCTTGAATTTGATATTTAACTTACTCAGCACACGTCTCTGTGGGCCTGACACATTTGAGATTGAAAATGGTCCGTGACGTTGGAGTCGACCAAGCCTTTTCTACACAAGCTGTGACGGAGAATTTTAATGTATTTATTTAGGAATTTTTCTTTTGTGATTCTTTTTTTAAAATTGTTTTTAGCAAATCATAGCAGTGTACATTAATACTAGCATGGGGTACAGTATACTATTTCTGTATACAATTTGAAATACTTTCATCCAACTGGTTAACATAGCCTTCATGTCTTTTTCTTAGTTATTGTGTTAAGACATTTATATTCTACAAATGGGGAGAGGGAGGGGAGGGGAGAGGGGAGGGTGGGTGGAGGGAGGGCGATTGGTGGGCTCTTTTTCTTTTTGAACAACTGACTAGTGTTTTCAAAATTTAATGCTTTTTCTATTTGCTATTATTTTACTTATGGTTTTGTCATCACTTTCAGGAAACAAAATTCAAATATTTGAAAAAAATGTTGCACAATTTTTTAAGCCTTGGACTGTGGTGTTTCTAATATTAACATTTCTCATCTCCTGTTTTTAACAAATCTTGGTTTTTCTTGATTTGCTGCTGAGATTTCCATTTTCTTGGACTCTTCTTCCTTTTTTTCTTTTCTGCATATTTAAATTCTATGATAATGTCTAAGGCCTACTTCAGGATTGTCTCTGAGTTCAGGGTGAACTATCACTGTGCTAGATTTTCAGTGCTTTGCTTTTCATAGCAAGACACACAGCTATTACTTGAGTAGAGGGTCCCTGCTTTACTGATATATTTTATATATGTTTAAATTCCTCTTTTTCTCATTGCTGAGCATCTGGTATTTAGTGGGCACTCCAAAAACTCTTCATTAGTAAAAACTGTAATAGCCTTGATTCTTTGGATTCTAAATTCTTTGATGGTTACTCCTTCTCATGTTTCTTCAGATACCCCGTGTTCATCAAACATTTACTACATGTAAGACTCCGTGATTATTAACCTTTACTGCACTTGGGCTGTACACAAAGGCTCAGTCACATTCTGTTTCCTTTCTGCTGGATTGACCAGTGGAACAACCATTCAAGCATAGAAAGCATTTGCGTGATTGTACCATGTTATTTAATAAGGATCTGAACTCAGCTGCTGTTGTGTGAAAGAGGGTAATTTCCATAGTTGGATTTGTATTGAAATCATTTGGTCCCTTGAATATATTATTCTTAAAATATTCCTTTGATTATTCTTTCTAGAAAGAAGATATATAATAAGTTAATTCAGGAAGTCCTAAATCAGTTTAGAAGTCAGAATTTTTAATGTCACTTTCAGAAAAGCTGAGTTTAGTCTAGTAAAATTTGATTCTATTTTACTTGCAAATGACCATTTTGGCCTCACGATACATACAAAAGATCTTTAAGCTAATGTCCTAAAAATTTAATAAAAGAAATACTGAGGGACACATGGAATAGTAGTGTCCTTTTATTTATTATTATGATGTGGGTTTTTTTTATTTGACCTATATACATTTCTTTTTTCTTTTTTTGAGACAAAGTCTTACTATGTCCCCCTCAATAGAGTGCTGTAACATCACAGCTCACAGCAACCTCTAACTCTGCAGCTTAAGTTATTGCCTTGCCTCAGCATCCCCAGGAACTGGGACTACAGGCACCCACCACAACGCCTGAGTATTTTTTTTATTTTTTGTTATAGTTGTCATTGTTGTTTGGCAGGCCTTGGCTGGGTTTGAATCTGCCAGCTCTGGTGTATGTGGCTGGCTCCCTCGCCACTGAGCTACAGGTGCTGAGTCTATATACATTTCTGAAAATAAGAGTTGCAAGTGGGAATGAAGGCAAGCTTAAGTGATAATGGTCCCTCAGCCTGTAGATTCTGTATGTTGAAAGGCATATGGAAATTTCCCCAGGAAATAAGATAAGACAGAAATTTGGAAAGCATAAAAAAGAAGGGCCAAACTTCATCTTCCTGTATAGTTTACATGTCAGATAACAAAAATCATAGTACATAAGGACATAGAAACATCTGCTTGAGATTCTGTGATTTGGTGTATAATTAAAAAAAAAATCTGTGAGGTGAATCCCTGCCCAACTATACCCTCTACACCCTCAACAGGGGAAGCAGGGTTTAGGTTTCCATGGGACTTAGCTGGATGTATTATTCATTTCTATCTTTAGCGTCACACTGGGTCATCAAGACACAAGAGCTTTCTGAGGGCTTCCAGTTTAATTATCTTATTTAACAGATGGGAGTAAGGAGGCCCAGAGGAGTTAAGATCTGGGACAAACCAGATGTTTCTCAGCTCACTTTCCAGGGTTCTTTTTGCCATTTAGACAATGGCAATGTTACCGCTCATTTGAACTGAGCTACTGTTACCTGATAGGTAAGAAACTGTTTGTAAATATCTAGGTATATTCCTCCTGGGATCATAGGAAATAGATATTTAGAAATAATAAGAAGTATGGGGGGTTAGCCAATAAAAGAGTTAATAGAAACAAACAAGTGAAATTTAATTGGGGAAAAGTTAAATTCTGCAACTGTCTGTATAAAAATTCAACTTTATAATTGAAACATATGAAGATCTCACAGAATAGTGTGGTCATTAAGAAAAAGGTGTAGTGTGGCACAACTGAGTTCAAATTTTGGCTAAACCATGAGTGGTTTGTGAAATCGGTCAAATGTATTAACCTTATCTGTCTTAAAATGGGGAAAAAAGGTCATTCTTACAGGACTATATTAATACTACATGAAATATGGTTAGGAGAATGTCACAGGAAACCTTTAAGTTGGATCCAGGCCAGACACAGTCATGTTTGTAATCCCTGCTCTTTGGGAGGCCTAGTGGGAGGATTGCTTAAGGTCAAGAGTTCAAGACCAGCCTGGGTAATGTAGTGAAACCCCCATCTCTAATAAAATGGAAAGTTAGTGGGGCATGATAGCATGTGCTTGTGATTCTAGCTACTCAGAAGGCTAAGGCAGGTGGATCTCTTAAATCCAGGAGTTTGAGGTTATAGTGAACTATGATCATCATGTCACTGCACTCTAGCAGCCTGGGTGACAGAGAAAGACTCTGTCTCAAAAAAAGAAAAGAAAAGAAAACAAACAAACATGGATCCAATGATCTTTCTTTATAACAAATGGAATATGGAAAAGGTGATGGATGTTGAAATATTGTGACTTCCACCTTGCTAACAGACCATCTTCTTTGCTGATTTTGATGAAACAAGCAGCCATGTTGCATAGGCCCATGTGGCAAGGAACAGGGGCCCACAGTCCAGTAGTCCTGTAGGAAATGAATTTCACAACCAACCACTGAGTGAATTTGGAAGTGGATCCTTCCCCATGGAAGGCTGGTTGTGAGAGACCCTGAAGCAGAGGATCCACTTCAGCAAGCCCAGATTCTTGACCTACAGAAACTGAAATAACACATGTCTATCCTTTTAAGTCACAGAGTTTAGGGATAATTTGTTATGTGGCAATAGATATACAGACAGTGTCAAAACAAAGTCAGTGGATGGGAAGGTTAGGTGATATTTTAGAAATTGTGGGAGAGGTGGTCAAGGATTTTTCTAGGAGCCATGAGAAGAATTATAAACAGAGGGTATGATATGAATGCAGGTCCTTAGGTGAAAATCTGAGTGTTTGAGAAAAGCAAGGACTGATCTTTGACAAAGAAGACAACAATACACCGTGGAAAGGGAGCCCTCTCCAATAAATGGTGCCGGGAAAACGGGAGAGCCACACGCAGAAGTTGAATAGAATCTCTGTGTCTCACCATATACAAAAATTAATTCAAGATGGATAAAAGACTTCAGTATAAGACATAAAACCATAAAAATTCTCTGAAAAAACATGGAAAAAATTCTTCTAGACATTGGCCAAAGCAAAGAATTTACGACCACAGAGGAAAATCTAGTAATAACAAAAATAAATAAATAAAAAATTGAAAAGATTCTGTACAGTAAGAGAAATAATCAAAGAGTAAATCGACAACCTACAGAATAGGAGAAACTATTCACAGACTATACATTCAACAAAGGGCTAACATCTAGATTCTAAAAAGAACTCAAATCAGCATTAAGAAAAAACCCTCAAAATAACAACCCCATTAAAAAGTGGCCAAAAGACATGAATGGAAGTTTTTTAAGAGAAGATAAACAAAAGGCTAATAAACATATGAAAAAATGCTCAACATCACTAATTTATAAGGGAAATGAAAATTAAAAGCACAATGAGATACTGTCTTATCCCTGTCAAAATGGACATTACTAAAAAGTCAAAAAACTAGATGCTGGCTGGTGTGGGTACAAGCAGAAAGGAAGATTTTATACACTGTTGGTGGGATTACAAATTAGTACAACTCTAAGGAAACAGTAAAATAAATTTACACTTACCATTCAAGCCATCAGTTGTAATACTGGGTATCTGTCCAAAAGAAAATTAGTCATTTTATCTAGAAGGCACCTGCACTCAAAATGTTTATGGCAGCACAATTCACAAATGCAAAGATGTGGAATCAACTTAAATGCCCATCAGTTCATGAGTGGATTAAGAAAAATCTGGTATGAGGGCAGCGCCTGTGGCTCAAAGGAGTAGGGCGCTGGCTCCATATACTGGAGGTATACTGGCCAAAAACTGCAAAAAAAAAAAAAAAATCTGGTATGATGGAGTAAAAAGGAATGAAATGATTTTTTTTTTTTTTAAGCTTGGATGGAAATGGAGACCATTTCTCTAAATGAAGAATTTTAGGAATGGAAAAATAAACACCACATTTACTCAACAATAATTGAGAGCTAAACATTGGGCAAAGATGGGGAAGAAGTAGGGGATAAAAATTACCTGTCAGGGACAAGGAACACTCTTATAGTGATGGGTAAACTAAGTGCCCAGACTTAAGCATTATACAAGGTATCCATTTAACAAAAGCATTTGTACCATCTCAATACTTTGAAAGAAAGAATAGGGGAAGGAAATTGAAACTAATAAAATACTTAAAGTGTTTGATCACCTTTAAAGGTTTGTTAGAAAACTTGAAGAGAGTTTAGAAATAAAGTTATAATAAATAAATATAAAACTAAAACAAACAAGAAGAAAATTAAGGATACCAGTATGGCTGGGGGAGGGTGGTCATGAGTTTTGGGGACAGGATTATGCAGTGTCTTATAGGTATGGAAGGAATTTGAAATTTTTAAAAAGAATGTGTGATAGGAAATAGCATAACCTGGTTAGTATTTTGACTGCTATGTGGAGAACTGAACACATGTGTGTCTGTGTTGATGGGGCAGGAATCTCAGCAGAGAGACTTGTCTAGGGCAGTAATCTAGACAAAAGATGATGGTGGTTTGATCAGTGTGGTGGCAGTTACCATGAGTGTCAGTTGAGACTCTCTTTTGAAGGTCGCAGCAACAAACGTGCTGTTGGACTGGATGGATGTGAGGTCTCATAAAAAGAGAGGAGTAAAGGATGACTCCAGGGTATCTCTTTGGAAACCTGGTAAACATTTTTTACTTATTGAGAATGGAAAAAGCTGGAGCTGTAGGTTTATGGGGGAAGAATGAGGGTTCAATAGATACCTAGTAGACATCTAAGTATTAAAAATGAGAAGACAGATTGGCATGAGACAGGCTCAGAGAGGAAGATATTAGAGATGTAAATTAGAATGCCATTAGCAGAGTCTATGCGGGTATAGACTGAGTGTAGACAGAGGCAGAAAGCCCGGAGGTATCCAGGATTTAGAGAAGGTGGGCAAGTGGAGGAGGATCCAGCAGAAGATAGCTGGAATGAGCAGCCTCTGAGCTGCTCCCAAATTCAGAGGTATGTTTTTTCCAGAGGCCAAATTAAGACAGCTGTTCATTGTTCTCAATTTTCTAGTTTAATGCTTTTTGAACTTGAGTGTGTATCATGATCATCTGGAGGGCTTGTTAAAACACAGATTGCTGGGAGCCCACCCACAGAGTTTCTGATTCAGTAGGTCTTGAGTTTGGCCCAAGGATTCGCATTTTGCTCAAGCTCTCAGGTCATTCATGCTGGTGCTTATGCTGCTTGTTGAGGGAGCACAATGTGGGAATCACGATTATCAATTAAAAGTTGCCTAACTGGGGCCTACAGGATATTTGTGATCATTCTTTCATTTTTATTCAACAATTTATTGGCTTTTTTTGAAAGTGACAGGCATTGTGCTAGGCACTAGGAATACAGATGTATTCAGGATCTAATAGAAGACTTACGTGTAAACATGTTACTTACCATGTGACCTGGTAAGTAAAATGAGCACGGACAAGGCGGAGTGGTAACATGGGGATGGAGGAGAGGCCTGGGGGTTTGAATCAAGCAATTAAAGAGCAAGTGGTGTTTAACTTAGTCACAGTTCTTTAGGTGGTTTGGAGGGGCGACTGCATTCCTGGGATGAGTGTGTGTAAACACCTGGAGAGGCCAACAGGCATGGTATATGCATGAGATACAGGGCCTTGTAAGGAATCTGATTTAGGGGGTTGTAAGATGAGGCTAGACTTAGAAGTCTATCATTTGTATTTGCCTCCTTGTTTAGATTCTTTCCAATACCTCAATTAAGGTTGGCGTTTATAGATATGAACAATGATATCTATTTTAAAATGAATATAGTTTAAGTCATTGTGGGTGTCCTAATCAGAAATTTTAATGAATAAATCTGAATGAATAATGATTTCCTTTAGCAGGGATATAAAAAGTAACATAAAAATATATTGCATAATTCCACCTATATGAAAGGTTCAGAGTAATTAAATCCGTGAGACAGAAAACAGATTAGTGGTTGCCAAGGGCTGGGGGCAGGAGAATAGGAGTGATGGACTGCGCCATGCTATGGGACCTGTTCACCGGGTCATGAAGATATTTAAGAACTAAACAGAGGTGGTGCTTGCTAATTCTTGTGAATGAACTACCTGCCATGCAGCTCTCCATGTTAAAGTGTTTAATTTATGTTACATGAATTTCATCTCAATGAAAAATATGTTACCATAAAAGACAAATTTTAAGTATCCCACTGAAAATTGTTGATTAAGAGACCTTTTTCCTTCCCTGTAATGCCTTAAAATAAAACCATGTATGCCCTGTTGAGAGGGAAGATTAGGGCTATCCTCATGTTCATATATGTCTAGAAAGAAATACTAAGCACTTTAATCTTCTAATATAAAAGTTGTTCATTATTAACCTCGTTGAAGACTACAATAAGAATTTTTAATGCATAAAACACAGCAACGGAATTATTCAGATAAGCTAACTGAAGATAAACTTTCCTTTTTCATGACATTTACTGACTAGAAGGTTTGTACTGTTATTTCAAGGATTAATGTCTTGAAATGGCATTGCCTCGTTGAATGTGCTGTTTATCATGTGACTCATAACTGAAAAAACTGTTCTATATTGCGAATGTATAAACCGATCAGTGTCAGGTTATCTCAGGACTAAGGTACTTCCAGCTCGAACAAAAGCTTTCAGTTTTTGTTTAAAAATTACTATAAAAACAAAATTACAGTAAATTTTAAAATTATCAAGATATATACCTATAAATTTGTTCAATGCCAATACAACTTTTGTGTTATTTTGTGTATTCCCTTCCTTGAAGTTTTTGTAAGTAGCTAAATTCTTTGAATCTTAATTTTGGTTCTGTGAGGCAGAGAACTGAGTTTATCACACTCTTTCTCATAGGAGAGAACATCAGTGGTTGTGAAGGTCTTTCTCATTTTATTTGATGTTTTTGCCCTTCATTTTAACTTCACTATAATTTCACAACTTGCTTAGTTACTCTGTCCTTTATTCTCTGTTGAGAAGTAGACATAGGCATATGCTGGAAAGATACACAGTGTTGCTAATACAGGACAGGTGGCGCCCCAGCCAGCTCTGCCGAGCTGGGCTGGAGGACCTGCAGCCTCCCCTTGGTGGTGTTAGTGCCCAGCAGCCCGCAGCGGAACCAGAGGGCTGGAGCATAGGCAAGGGGGTGGGGGGAAGCTTCCCACCCCCACTGGAGGCTCCAGTAGCTAAAGGGACTGGACAACTGCTGGGGAGACACGGGCACCATGGTGTCTCCATCCCTTTGCCCTTAAGACAGAATAGGAACCCCCATTTCCTATGTCTAGGTCAATTTCATGTAAGTTTCCTAAGCCTCTATTCTGTGAATGGACTGTGTCCATTCATTAATACATTCATTCACCTTGCCCCAGCAGAAGGGACTGTGTCCATTCATCCTGGCCTCATATAGAAAGAACCAATGCACCTATATATAACCCTAAACAGAGAGAGTCCTGGTGAGAAAACAGAGAGAGATTTTCTCTCCCAACTTGAGTTTTCTCTCCCTACTGGGAACTTTAGTGTTTTTTCATTATTTTCAGCAAATAAATTCTGTCTTACCACCGATCTGTGGTCCACTGATTTATTCTTCAAATCACTGAGACCAAGAACCTAAAACTAAGGTATCATTGTTTTGTTAATTTGTGCTTTTAATTTATAGAAATTGATACTGGAAAAGTGGTAGCTCAGCCCAGCGGGGCTGGGGGACCTGTCACTTCTGTCTTGGTGGCAGCAGCTGGCAAAGGAACTGGTAGGCTGGAGCAAGCTGTGGAGCTTCCCTCCTCCACCTCAGTAGAGTGGCTCTAGAGGACCTGCCGGCTCTGCCTTGGCAGCAGCTGGCACAGAAACCTGCAGGCTGGAGCCAAAGGGGGAGCTTTCCTCTCCCACCTGAGGCTCTGGTAACAAAAATGCCCAGGCCCATCAAGGGGAAACATCCCTGATTGGTCCATTTTCAATCCTGCTCCTGACCAATCAGCTAAGCTCTCAGCTCATTGGACAACTGGCCCTATATAAACCCCTGAGCAGTGAGCCAAGGGGCAGATCGTCACTGACGAGAGAGAGAGAGAGAGAGAGAGAGAGAGAGAGAGAGAGAGAGAGCGAGCGAGCGAGCGAGCGCGCGAGAGAGCGCGAGAGCGCGCGCGCGCACGACTTCAGCAGATCATCACAGACCACTGAAGGAGAGAGAACAGAAGAGGAAGAGCTGTAACACTTGCATCGTGCTCTACAAGGAGGTTTGGCTCTTTGTAAGTGCTGTTAACAATTATACCCTGCTCTGCAAGGAGTTTTGGCTCTTTGTAAGAGCTGTAATCATACCTCTGTAAATAAAACCTAACTTACTGTCCATCCTGTGGTCCATGATTCATTCATCAAAATGGTTGAGACCAAGAGCCTGGAACTCTAAAGTCAAAAATCCAGTATCAAAATGATACCATACTGATCTCATTTATTCTACTCTCCACTTTCAAAGTACCCTCTTCATCCACTATCTTTTCTGCTCTGCAGTTACCACTTTGAGTTTTTAATTTCAAATGTTATATTTTTCTTGCCCAGTTATTACCTCCACACAGTATGTCCTGATAATGCTGTTCCTACTTCCTGTTTCTGATATCCTTCCTTGTTTCTTTGAGGATATTTCTTTTATCTTAAAGATTGTACGTACAATTCTCAATCTAATCCATTAATTTGACTCCTTCACTATAGAGCGTTGAGTCTGTGGTCTTCCTTCCTCAGGGCTGGTGCTCCTGCTGTTAAAGAGCCTAAGCTCTGACCACCCGGACACTGGAATTTCGTCTTCAAGGGTTCTTGGTCTCGGGGATTCCAAGAGGACCACAGATCCTCCCCACAGGATTTATTTACAAAAGAATAACAAAAACACGAAAGCACCTACAGAGAGAAGCCAGGTCGGGAACAAGCTCTCTCGCTCCCTCTGTCTGTCCCTGGGGTCTTTGTTCAGGGGTATATATGGGGTTATTTAGCCCCAGCTGAATTGTTACATTTAGCAGGTGTGAGTCCTCTAAAGTTATATTCAGCTCAAACTCAGTTGTTACGTTTAGCAGCCTGGCCTGAACTCAGTTAACGAATGGCTACAATCCCTTTCCTTCAGGCCTAGAAAAGGTACATGAAATTGGCCAGGACTAGAAAAGGTGGGGTTCCCTGTTCAGCCAGAAGTGCAAGGGTAGGGAGACGTATGGTGCTGGTGTCTCCCCAGCAGTTGTCTAGCCCCTCTGGCTACAGAGCTTCCTACGCACCCCCTCCCTCCAGGCTGCTGTTTCCGCAGCTGTCACTGCACCACCACCACCAGGGCTAAGGCAGCAGGACCTCCAGCTCAGCTCAGCTGACTGGGGCACCGCCTGTCCTGTATCAAGGGCTAGATCACTTCCTCTTCCCGTCCTTTGCTCCCTAACACTTGATGCAGTTGGTCCTACCTCCCAGACAGCCACTCCATATTTTTCCCCAGAGCATTTTTTTCCCCCAGCTCTTTTCAAAGAGCTGCCTCCATTGGATTAAACCACCTCTTCTAGTGGTTCTGTGACTTTACCAGCAGCAGAATCATCATGCATGCTCTTTAAAGCACAGAAGGCTGGATCCCTCCCCTGAGAGTTTCTGATGCAGCAAGTTGAGGCAGGAGAGGAATATTTGAATTTCTAACAAGTTACCAGATGCTGTTGATATTGCTAATCCAGACCCACACTTTGAGAACTCCTGAGTTAGACCATGGGATCAAAGAGAGGCAGGAAACAAATAGGTGGTGGCCCACCCACCTGCACCTTTGTGCTTCCAGGATCTGATAGGTGGTGGCCCACCCACCTGCACCTCTGTGCTTCCAGGAGCTGATAGGTGGTGGCCCACCCACCTGCACCTCTGTGCTTCCAGGATCTGATAGGTGGTGGCCCACCCACCTGCACCTCTGTGCTTCCAGGATCTGTCCCTGCTTGGATGTTGCCCCAAGTCTCTGGCTAGCTGTTTCTCCTGCTGTTAGGCTAACCTGGAGTTTGTAACTGGGTGACTATGATCCCGGACCATGTGAGCTGGAAGGAAAGGCCCAACAAGGAAATTCTCAGACTATTCCCAGGATCATGGTTTTGGGCTCCCTTCTGTTCTAAGCAGACATTTTTCCCTTTTCCTCATTACCCCTACCTGACTTGGACCTAACTAACTTCTATTTTCTCAGATCTTTTTACCGTTTTATGTTCTAAAATCCACCAGCCTCCCTCTCATTTGCACAGATTGTTTTTCAAGAACAGGGCAGAGCCAGCATCCCATGGTAGATTACTGTCTAACCTCTAACCACCCTAAAATGTCTACGTTGTATTTTTTTTTTGTTTGTTTTTGAACGAGGCACTGGTAACTTCCCAATTTGTTTATCTTGTTTACCTACCACCTCTCATTTTACCTTACGGTTTATAATTGTGATGGAAAAGATTAGAGACTACAGTAATCATATATTACTTGGAAAAACTAGAATTCATTTAATTATCCCCTTCTGTTGGGCATTGGGATTCTTTCCATTGTCCCAACATTATTAATAGCATTAAATGGGTTCATTTTTTTTTTAAAGCTACGAAAGTATTATTGGATACTTTCATTGTTTTCTTTTTTTCCTGGTATTCTGAAAGAGTTAAAGGCAGCTTCCAAAAGTGCTTTAAGTTCTGGGAGAATCTGGTTCTTTGTGTCTGATTCATTTTCTGTGTGGGTGGTGTTCTGCTCTAACCTTGTCACTGACAGAAAAGTTCAGATTTCATTCTCATACTGTACAGAGAAAAGAAGTCTGTCCTTGCAGTTCTCTGTGACTGAAGCATTTGCCTTCAAAAGAGGATTGTATACACGCTTCCATCAGCACACCGGTGCTTGCTGGTGTCAGTTCTTCTCTGAGTTGAAACTGCAATTTCCTTTGCTCATCTGGGCTATTTTTAAACTATGCCAGATCTTATTTAAAAGGCACAGGTTGTGTTCCAGATTAATCCTATCCAGATTTGGTGGTGATCCTAACCATTCAGTATAACTGAAGCAATCAAAATGAAGCAAAAAATACTTCTTTTCTAACTTGTTTGGCCAAAATGAGTGTTCAAGGAACATAAATTTAGTTTTTATATAAACCCGTAGCATTTTGGTAAGCGGCATCTGAAAATAGGTTAATGAATCATCCTGGGAGGAAATTTGAGAATCTCTGATTTAAGAAAAAATGTTAGCAGTCATTTAAGTCAATCTCCTACCCCAAAGGGAAACTCATCCATTGTGTGCTGGTGGTTTATCAGTTTCTGATCAGACCACTTCCATGGCTAAAAGACCCCTGTCTCATCAGAGAGCCCATTTATCCTGGACAGCTGTAATTCAAAGTTCTCTTTTTATTTTTCAAATTGATACTTATTCTTTTAACATCTACTTAAAGACATGCTGGTTTCCTTTGGGAGACATTCAGAAAAAAGGGTATATTTATCCTTGTCATAATCCTTCAGATATCTGAAGACAGCTATCTGGCCTACTTTTAGTATTTTCTTTTTTCTTTAAAATAAACATATTTAGGCCATCAGCATCTTTTTTTTAAAAGCTTGATGATGTTTGTATCCCAATCATGTCAAACATTTCCCCGGACATTTTCCAATTTGTCAATGTCCTTAAAATAAGTGTTTTGAGCAGAATATAGTGGCTCAGAGCCACAGTAGAAGCACTTGGTGTTCCTGTGATCGTGACTGGAGCTCTGCTGCTTTCTAGCTATCTTAGAGACTCTCCCAAGTTAATCATCATGCACTGTTTTCTGTGATGCACCTGGGAGTATGTATTATTGCCAATTACCTTGTAGAACATAGTTGCTGAGAGATAACATCTTCTTTATGAAAGTTCCATTTAAATCAATCATCATTAAATATTTTATAAGCGCTTTGTCATAAAGCCACAGTGTTTTTAATAGGAACACTCTTTATAATAAAAGATGAAAAGATTATCATTTACACCTGAGAGCTAATTTTTAATTACAGCTTATATTTCATTGTCCACTGTGGAAGAAAAATAAAATGAAAATAAAAAATATTAAATATGCTATAAGCAGTGATGTGTTTCCAGATGATTTATAAGGAACAGCAGACGTCGTCTAGGGGAGGTCTTAAACAGCATACCCCTCCTAATTATGCAGGTGAATGACCACTCCTGATTCATCTCAAAGACCCAGGAATCATTTATACTTTTAAAAGATTGGTGATTCTATTTTTACAAAACTTTTTTTTTAAATTTCTTTGTTTTCTAGTTCCTATTGTCTAAAGATAATAGTTTGGAAAATTTTGAACTTCTAGATTAGATTCAATTTGTTTACTTAATGGGAACAAAATCAGTTCATGATTAATAACATTTATTATTCACGTGAACCACAAGCCTCCATCTAGCAGTCTTCTAAAGATAGAAAAACAAAAGTCTGTGGTGTACTTAGAGATACTTAGTTGTTTATTTTTTGATATGAATTATGATATTATTTTAATATTTTTAGGTGTTAAATTTACATACAAAAGTTTATAGCTCCATTTTTAAAAAAATGATTTTCCTAGGTACGTAGCCATATAATACATTACTCAGTTGTGCCTATTTTGGGTCTTGGCATAAAGACCATCGTATTTTGCATATTTTTCTATGGCTTGTTTCTTTTGCTCAATGTCACGTTTTTGTGATCGATTCACATGGATGTGTTTAGCATGATTCATTACTTTTTAGTGCTGTAGTGACATAATTTATTTATTCAACTTATTGTTGATACACAATTAGGTTATTTCTAGTTTCTAGTTTTTTGTTTGCTAGTTTGGTTTTTATCGATTACAGTCGGTACTGCTAGATGTAACAATCATATGTCAGATGGTGCACAGATGAAATGGTGCACAGACTTCCACCATGCAAGGTCAAAGCCAGAGGTGCTGCCCTGTAAAGTCTGTGAAGCTTCAGCCCTAGGAGATTAGGCCAAACCATTCTCATTATATCAACTATATGTGAAAGTTCTTCTTACTTCATGTACTTTCAAATACTTAGTCTTTTCAGGCTTTCAACATTTTTGCCAAGTGGAAGATATGTGATTTTAATTTGCAAGTTTCTGATCAGTAACAAGTAACAAGTGTGTTTCCAAATGTTTATTGGCCATTTGATTTCTCTTTTTATGACGTGTCTGATTAATCGTTTTTCTTCATAGACTTAACAACTATATTTTGATACTAGTCATTTATTATTATTAATGCTGCAAATATCCTTTGCTGATAGCATTTTTACTACAGTAAAGATTGTTTTTAATTAAGGATTTTAAATTTGGTATCATTGAATATCAAGCTTCTCCTTTTGGATTAGAGCATGTTAAATAGAGTCCTGTTGGAAAGTTTCTTCACCCTGCGGACACGAAAATAATCTTTCGTATTATGTTCTAGAAGCTTTTTCATTCTTTTCCTTCACCTACTATATGTTTTTGAATACCAGGAATGATATCCAGTTATGTTATGCTATGTATATAGACAAATGAAAACAAAGAATTATTCTCATTTCCTTGTCCTAAAGATAGGGCATTTGGTATTTATGAAAAATACCTACTGTTCTTTATAGTGCTTAAAAGCCAGTGTTCAAAATCACTTATTTTTGTGGTGTTTTAAATTCTTTCTCTTGATATTTTAACTGCTTAGAAGCAAACTAAAACAAACGTTTGATTTTCCTAACATGTATTCTCATCATATTTCACAGCACCAAATAATTTCTGGAGAACGCTAGCACATGGTATCTCCCAATTATACAGAAAATCTTCTTCCCTGGAGATTGCAGCCCATGAAGACATCACTGAGTCAGGTACACACAAGCGCTTTCTGAAGTCACATGGACAGCCAGAACATCTGACAACTGGTGTCATGATCCGAGGAGAACTTATTGTTTTAATCGTTCTATTCAAGTGATGACGAATAATCCTCCCTTAATGTAAATAAGTAGAATTGCCATTTAAGTTCAGAGGCAAACAGTAGGTTTAGTGTGGTCTCTTATGTTTGGGTGATATGTCTAAGAATACTCCATCTAACCCAAGAACATTTTCTGCTAGGTTTTCTTCTTACTATTTTATAGTTTTAACTCTTCTATTTAATCTGTGATCCATTTTGAGTTAATTTTTTTGTGTGCATTTAAGGAGGGGGTCTGACTTCATTCTTTTGCATCTGGATAGTCTGTGATTCCTGCATCACTTGCTGAAGACTACTCTTTCCCCATTAAAATGTTTTGGCCACCTCTATGAAAATCAGTTAACTATAAATGTCAGAGTTTATTCCAGAACTCTTATACTTCATTGATCTATGTGTCTGTTTCTACTGTACTATCTTGATCAGTTTTGTTGTAAGTTTGAAATCAGTTAATGTGAGCCCTCCAATTTTGTTCTACTTTTTCAAGATTTATTTTAGTTATTCTTGATCCCTTATATTTCCATATTAATTTTAGGATAAGATTGTGAATTCTCTCAAGAAAATTAGCTGGGATTTTGATAAAGATTATATAAAATCTCTAGATCAATTTGGGGAGTATTACCATCTTCTAACAATAAGTCTTCTGATGGATGTCTTTCTATTTATTTAAGTCTTTAATTTCTTTCCACAATGGTTTGTAGTTTTCAGAGTACAAGTGTGAGCTTGCATTAAAGTCAAATATTTTTTTTCTTTCGATGCTACTGTAAATGGAACTTTTTTATTAATTTCATTTTCAGATTGTTCATTGCGAGTGTGTAAGTACAACTGACTTTTTATCCTGAAACTTTGCCTAATTTATTTCTTAGTTCTAGTAATTTTTCTGGGTTCCTTGTGGTTTTCTACATAGGAAATCATTCAGTCTGCAAAGAGGTGGTTTTAATCTTTCTTTATCTTTCTGGGCACCTTTTTTTTTTTCTTGTGTTATTGTCTAGTGCAATGTTGAACAGAAGTGGCAAAGTAGACATTTTATATCGTTCCTGCTCTTGGAAAACTTTCTGAATTTCATTGTTTAGTATGGCGTTAAATGTGGGCTTTTTGTGGATGCCCTTTATTAGATTGAGGAAGTTTACATCCGTTCCTACTTTGCTGAGTATTTTCATCCCAGAAGGTGTTGGACTTTGCCAAGTGCTTTGTCTGGACTATTGAGATGAAAATTCCTTTTTCCTCTTTGTTATATTGATGTGGTGTGATACATAACTGATTTTAAGATATTAAGGCAAGTTTGAGTTCTTGGGATATACCCCACTTAGTTATGATATAATTATCCTTTTGATATTTTGTTAGATTCAGTTTTCTAGTAATTTGTTGAATACGTTTACAGATTTATATACGAGATATCGATAGGTTGTTTTCTTGTGATGACTTCTTCTGGTTTTGGTATCTGGGTAATACTAATAGAATAATTTGGGAAATATTCTCACCTCTTCTACTTTCTAGAAGAGCTTGTGAAGAATTGGTATTAATTCTTCTTTAAGTGCTTAATAGAACTAACAAGTGAAGTCATCTGGGCCTTTGATATTCCTTGTGGTAATTTTTAAAATTAATTAACATCTTTTTTGGGGGAAGGGGTTAGAGGTCTATTCAGATGTTAAACATTTTCTCGAGGAAATCTTTGTGGTTTGTGCCTTTCTAGAAATTTATCCATTTCATCAAGTTATCCAGTTTGTCCATGGATTAACTTATGGGATATTTTCTTCATGGTATTTTAAAGTTAAATAAAGATTGTCATCAAATCCATTCTAAAAGCTAAGCGTAACTGGTATAATTCCATCTGGGTCTGTGTGTCACCCTTTTTCTTTAGAAAGTACAGTCTTTACTGCTCTAGGCTATACAGAGGGTGACCCAGGAGCAAGAAAAAATATTTACATTCAGTCTCTGCCCAGGAGTTTTATTGTTTGTTTTATTTGTTTATTTTCTGAGACTTATGTATCAAAGATTTCCTGATTCCCATAGTTGTACAAAAGCTAAAGAGCAAGTTTTATGACTTGATTAGGCTGGGTGAAGACAGAACCATAGCTACAATGCTATCTTTACAGAATTAGGCATCTTTTCATACATCTCATGAAAGGCACAGATAACTATTAACCACAATTAAGGCTGTGGTGGCAGAAGTAATTTGATAAAGGTTTACTGAAAGCCAGATCTGAGGGTCAACCCCGGAAGACACATCAACAAAAGTGGAAATGTTCCACGGCCTGTCACAAGTTGGATGGATAGTAAAAGAAAGTTAGGAGTAAGGACGGGGATGACTCAGATTGGAGTCACCCTTTTTCATTGAAGGGTATAGTGCAGAGATTATAATCATTGGTTACAGATCATAACTTACAGGCTAATGTTGTCTATGTTTAAGACAATTTGTAAGACTTCCCGGTTCAGAAACAAGTCAGCAAAACATTATGATTCAGAAAAAAAAAAAAAACAACAGTGTACTTTTTAGTATCAGTGGGTTACAAAACTCAAGATAAAATTTGAGGAACTCAAGGTAAGATTTGTTACTCAAGGACAGGATATAAACCATAAATCAAAAGATGTTCCTCACACAGTTAATTTGGAAGCTTGCCAAATGTGACCTATAGGCTATTATAGCTCTTTGGGTCACAGAAGTGCATTTTACCCAAGATTAATCTCCAGTATGGCTTGGGGATATGGGGTCTCCAGATCAATCTCATTACCATGGACACTTAGTGGGGTCAGAACAGGTGCTTTTTATTATGCATTTAATCTCCTCTTAGTTTGACTTTTCTAAGATTGGCTCTAACATTAATAATCTGAAAGTTGGCCTTAGTTCTTAAGAACCGAGCCTGAAATGAAATTTAGACAAGGAATCATCATGGACTGAGTTAAAAGTAGGCCCAACACAGGAATTAAAAATGTTACTTACTAGCTCCATAGCAAAGGTGGTGTCCTGTGAGTAGCTACTATGTTCTTTAAAATAGAGAGCCCAGCCACTCAGAGACTGCTCAGCAGCCCTGGCAAAATTTGGAAGTTAGAACTGTATTGTGGGCATTGCCCGAGGCTCTATGAATAAGAATCTGCATTTTAAGGTGCCCAACTGATTTTTAGGTACACTGATGTTCAGATTCCTAGGAGTCAGTGACTTTGACTGCCATGACCAGAATTCATGGCTTTTAGTTGTTCATGGAACTTAGTAGAAAAATAAATAAATATTCATAAATATTTATTTTGATTTTTTAAACTGAGAAAATAGATTTAAGATGATTAGTGTTCTACTTTGTTAAATGTTAAAGTAGGAATCTCTATCTGGTCTTGGAACCCCTTTACTGAACTTAAGCTGTAACCACTAAGAAACAGTTGCAAACACCTGTGTGGGAAGCCAGTGTGGAGACTCCAACAGATAGTCCTTCCAAGATGAGTGTGGACTCTTACACGGCTAAGTGGGATCTAGTATTGGAAGCAGGGATGACCTTTTTGGATTGATGGGAAATGCTGACCCCTCAGGGCTAAGTCCTGATGACCGCAGATCATTATAAGGCAATCCCTGTACCTTCTCACCTAATCAAGGTACAAGGAAATAACTAACTTTATTTCTCGTGAAAACAATATGTATATACACACATGTATATTATGTACATTAGGGTGGTTTTAATTTTCTTATTTCTGGGGTCCTTTTCTAATTTATCTCAGCTTCTGTGTTTTGCCTCTTCTCCTGTCTCTGTATTGTCTGGGTCACCTGCCTGAGGAAGCAGCCCGAGTCATCTGGTCTGGCCACAGTGTACTCCACTGATGCCAATTATGCAAAGCCAATCTAGGTGCCCACAAAAAGTAAGATTCCATGTGAGAGGCTACCATGTGGGATTCAAGCCTGGGGAGCCAGAAGGCTGAGCAGGAGTAAACTCCAGGGACTCTGGCTTACTGGTGAGTTCAAAGGCAGGCTACAGAGAAGCTCTTTGGATCCATTTCAATGAAAGGATTGAATTTTATTCCTTTTATAAACAAGGTTCTGGGCATCTAGGAGCTTTAGTTCAGAGAACATCAAGCTTCAGAGAATTGTATGTGGTTGGTACACAGCTTCATTAGAGATAGCTGTGCTGAATTGCCTAGTGTCAGGAAGCCTGCTGGAAAATTTGTCCTAATGTCCTCAAAAGAAGAAAGAAGTCTTAGAAGCTAGTGATTAAGTGGGCATAGAATAAGGTGGGGCAATGAGCCATGTCACATTTATGGTCATTCAGAGAGGATGAACAATTCCTAGAAATAATTCAGTTTGGAAATGTTTAACTGTGAGGAAATCATTGCACTGTAACTTCATAGATTTATGTCCAGACGGGTAGGGCACTAGGGTGTTTTGCATGCCAGATAGACTATACGATCTTTGAAAGCCAGAATTCGTGGCTTTTTATTGTTATTCATAGAACTTAGTAGAAAAATCAGTAAATATTCATAAATAGTTATGTCGATTTTATAAACTAGGAAATTAGATTTAAGATGATTAGTGTTCTACTTTGTTAAATGAAAGATAATTTCCTAAATTAAACAAGCCTAAGAGGTAAGATAATGTTTAGAAAAATTTTCTTTATTTTGTCACATTTATAAGTGAATTATTTTATCTAAGGATTCACTATGGTTCTCAGAGAAAGACTTAGGCAGACCTTTGAAAACATCTTAGAACTCGTATTCTTTCTGGTATTCCCTGTGTCCATGAGTTCAACGTAACCTACATGTATTCATATCCACACTTCACCCAGCTCAGGGTTAAGAGGATTACAAAGTGTTCTAATATTTAAGATCCTGTCCTTGTATCAGAGTTGGCAAATATGGGGTGGGTATGGGGGAGGAAGTTTCTATGACTATTGAGAACCTAGTTTAAATCTGGATGCCCCAAAGCCTATGCTCTCTGCAAATAGGTTTCCCACAGCCACTCAGATAGGATTGAAGAAAGGGCATTGTCATCCACAGTCACCTGGTATGGTTGCAGGTTAAGGAAAAAGGAGAAGAATGAAGAAAAAAAAAAAAAGAAAAAAGAAAGAAAAAAGGAATAGATGATTTCAGTCACTTCCTACTCCTACTTAGCTTTCAGGTGGAATCCATTCCTCTTAAAATGTTCCGCACTGAACGGGCAGTCCCTGAGTTACAAATATCTAACTGATGTACACTCACACTTACACACAGAGAGATTACAGGTAATAGGTAAATGCACCTGTTCCAACTTACATGCAAATTCAACTTAAGAACAAACCTAGAGAATTTATCTGGTTCATAACCAGGGGGGTGCCTGTAATAGATTTTGAGACTTAAACTTTTTTTTCTGGCTTCCAATTCCTAGGCTTGATAGGGGAATACATTTCCTTTTAGGAAAAATTGTGTGCATGTGGCTTTTGATCTGACATAGTCTGTCTTCACCAGATCCCACTTCACCAGGCACTGTGCCCTCATTTAGTCGGTGTTCTCAGAACTGAGACTGGGGAATAAGCAAATTGCCCTTCATTTACCCGTCCAGGAAAGTTCTCTGTGCTGCTTTGAAGATTTTGAAAGCTCTGGCACTACTGCTTCCACTTTTGTGTTCTAGCTGCTTCCTTGCCCTCCTGCCCAAATCCTTTCTCCTGCTCTGCCCTCAACCCTCTTTCTTCTCAACTTTTCACACTCTAGAAATAGTTTCTGGGTGTTTCTATGTGCTGTTCCAGCTCTCCTGATGGACCACATGGGTACTGGGTATACTCATTGAGTCTTATGTAGAAATTTAAGGCTGTTTATTCTAGTTAAGGAGTTAAAGGCTTATAGTATGTGCTTAATGACTATTTTTATCTTATTTTATGCCAGTTATTAAAAAATGTAGATTCATGAAGTATAGTTACTAAGAAGTAGCACACCACACACAGTACCAAGGATCTTTGGGGGGAGGCAGCCACTATTACATCAACCTCTTTTAATCCTTACAGATTATATTTTAATTTTTGAGGATGTAGTTTTTTGGTGTATTTTTTCTGTGTTATTTTCTATTCTACTCTTTTCCCAAGTAACCATTATTTCTTATGTCTATATAATTATTATAGTTAATGGAATTAATGATTTTTCTATCTTTTCTATCTATATCTCTATATATACACATATATAAGCGATTCATTCATTATCAAATATTTAGGTCAACCTTAATTTCATTCCTTCCTACTTCCCTCTCTTTTTTTGAAATACACTTGGAATTGACTTCTTATTAATGTAAGTTTGGCTTTATTAAGTGCATTTCCTTAGGAATCATTCCTATAGGTTGGGTTGCTGGGTAAAAGGAACATAAACATTTATGTTTTTACAAATGAAAGAATACTTTCAAAACTTTTAATGCTATCAGATGTATAAGTCTAAAAATGTTCACCATGGCCTTAAGTATCTAATATCATAAACTAAAATAATAATTAATAATATAGTGTCAGCATTAGTGTAATTAAATTATCACCTCCACTTTGCTTGAATGATTTTTATCATTAGGAAAAGCAGGACATTTTCTATTTTGTGTTACTCTTTGCATCTTCTTTTATATAAATTCCATTTATATTGTAAGGCATTTATTCCTCTTCTGTTTCTATCCTAAGAGTCTAAAATTCTACTCAGAGGCAAATTTTATAATTTTTGTGTTAAAATATTATTTTACCAAATTTGTATTATAAAGACATTTTTCTAGCATCTCAGTTGAATTCTCTGAAGTGCCCAGGACTTTGCATAAATTTAAATTTTGGTCTGGGAGGTTTTTCCTTCCCCCTTTCTTTCCTATTGCAGTTCACGGAATTTACATAAAATTTTACTTCGCTCTTATGCCTGTATCTCAAGTAGTAAAATGGAGAGCTTTGAAGTGTTAAAATTGTGGTGCAGACAACTACAGTGAAGTGACCGACATTTGGAATGACTCTCACCAATTTGCTGCTTTTTATTAACCACGCACTTGAAGCAGGTATTGTTAAGCACTGGGCTTCCATGCTGAGCTGACTTAAACCATGTCCTTAGGGAACACTGTGGTCTGGTCTGGGAGAAAGAATGAACGGTGATTATAACAGATGTGCTACGGCAGGAAAAACAAAATCAAGGAAAAATTCACAGCCGATTGAGTCCCAGTGATCCTGAAGGAAGCCTGTGCAGCATGAAGAGAGAGCAGTTAATCCAACTTGGGGAATTAGATTTGTTTTTCTATAAGAAAGGATGCTGCGACTTAGATTTGAAGAAGGAGCGGGAGTTACTGGCTCGAAGGGGGCCTTATATATTCCCACTCAGTTGTTCTGACTGTAATGATTATATTTTGGCCTGTGGTCGAGCACTAACAGGTAGTTTTTGTCTTTTCTCAGAAGACACACACACACACACACACACACACACACACATGGGGGGGGGGACGGGAGACTCTAACACCTCAGAGAGAAGCCGGGAGGAAGCCCCGAGCGTCAAACTTCTCTACCAAGTTTTCTCGGCAGCTCAGTATCTTGATTTTTTCCTTCCAAAAGGCAGTGCCTTCAATCTACCTGCGTGGCTCTGGAAAACCTATTTGCAGAGAGCATAGGTTTTGGGCATTTGGATTTAGACTAGGTTCACCACAGCCATAGAGATCTCCCCCATGCCCACCCCATATTTGCCAGCTCTGATACAAGGACAGGACCTCAGATGTTACAATTTTGTCATCCTCTTAGCCCTGAGCAAAGAGGTCTTCAAGCCTCACATCCGGCTCTTGGAAACAGGGTTGAGTAAGTCTGCCCCAAACTAATGTTCCTTCACCCATCTGCTTGTCAGAGGAAGGCAGAAGAGCTGTTATGGAGGAAAATGTGACACTGTCCTGCTGATAATGAGACCAACAGGAAATACACGGACACTTCCAGACACTGGGGTGACTCTGTGCAAGCTCATCTGAAGGGCCGTCTCAAATTCCATGAACATCTCTTTCTCTTGAGATGAGCCGAGGTGGTAGAGCTACCCAGATTGGCCTCACAGTGCAATCCCCCTAATTGGTTATAGGAACGTAGGGCCCACATCAGAGGGAGAGGCTGTCTGGGCTCAGATGGCCTGCCATCACTGTCTGCTGTTCCTGGGACACTCGTTCCACTGTCAGAACAAGTTCCTGCCCCTGGCCACCATGGACTTCACAAAGAGACGTTACTACAGAGGGCTGCCAGTGGCCCTGCACCTAGGAGTGCCCTTCAAGCAGCCGGGAGCATGCACAGGAGCGAGCACTGTGCTGCTGAGGCCACATCTGTCAGTACTGTCTCCACTCGGAGTGCCTTTTAGAGGAGGCACCTGGGAACCTCAAACAGCTCTTTGATCATGCAGGGAAAGGTTCCGATGTCTAAGAAGGTAGCAGGGAAAGAAACTGTGTCCCAGGCAGAGGAGATGTTGGGATAACAAAGGGCCACTGCTCAGCTTCCCCTACCGCCAGAGCCTTCTGCAGCCTCAGAGGAAATTCCCATATCCAAGTTGACAGCTGTGTGTGCCAGTTGGTTCTGGAAGTCTTTTGTTTCCACCTGTACTATCGGCTGTGCCCATCTGACCTGGCCCTGGCCCCGGCCCTGGCCCCAGCTTCCACAGAGGAAAGAGCCCAAGAGGCTGGCGTTCCCTCCAGGCATCCTCACCTTCCACTGGGTGGTGAACGTGCACGGCCTGAGGAAAATAGGCTCAAAACAGCACAGACCGTGCTCTTGTTCACCTTGACCTTTTTTTCCTCATCTCATTGAACACATGAGGGTCAAGCCCCAGAGAGGGAAGATGATTCCACAGGTGGTTGTCCCCAGTGATGGAAGCCAGGAGAAAGGAACCAGGGAGGGGAGGCAAGACTTTCCAGTACCGGGTCCTGGGTCCCACCATGGCAAATCCCAGAAAAGCCAGGGGTTGTTTTATGTTTCTAGTGAGAGTTACATCTCAGAAGCTGGTTTTCATTCCTGTTGTGACTCACATGAGACAGATGAAGGGGAAAAAGCATCCTTAAGTTCACCGGTCCTCTCAGAAGTGAGGCTTCTTGTTTGGATACAACTGATGAAGATAGAATTGGCTCCACAAATCTAGAAGCAGTGCAGAGAAATGGGGCCACATCCAGATATAAAGCCGTTCATCCCAGGAATAAGCTGAAGGCATGTAAAGCTCCCGTCATCTCCTAGATCTCCTGGAAACAACCATTTCTGCTGACCTGCCAGCCTGGTTGAGCCAAAAGCTCCAAGTAAATCATGACTAGAGCTTGACTTGTGCCTGCAGTCACAGTATTCTGTGCCTCAGTCTGAGCTGAGCTCAGCCTCCAGCAGTACATCTGGCACCAAGGAGGATATGAACAGCTTTCCTGTGATAGCCTCCCACTGGCTCCCACTTGGAACAGAATGCCTCCTCTGGCCAGACTCATAACCACCCCCAGATGGTGCAAAAGAAACTGGAGGTCCTCTCTGCAGAGGGTCTGTGGCCCTCCCACCATCAAGGTAACCCTGGGCCAGGTCAGCATCAACCACAGCTGCCACACATTCACAGAATGCACACAGCCTGTGGGACCCCTGTCTGTGCTGCTACAGCCTGTGCGTGTAGTGGGATATTTGCAGGAACCAGGTTTGGGCCTGCCCGCTATCTTGGTGAGCTGCTGCAGAGCTGTAAAGCCCAGACCCCCCAGGTTCCTGTGTCTCCTCAAGGACATTGACCTGCATCTGTACACTCCCCTTTTGGCTGCCCAGGACCTGCCTCCACTCAGCAAGCAGGGTGGGGCTGCACTGTGCATCCTTTCCTCAGAAGCTTTGGCCACTTTGCAACTAGACTCCCTGGGGAGTTCCTGAGTTTGACTCTGGGTTGGGTGTCTTTGTGAGCACTATGCTTGAAGGACTGGAGAATTCATCTCAGCAGCTTGCAGAGTGAACTTCAGGGGTCAGGTCTTACAAGGACATAGTCCAGCTCTGGCTTCAGTGTGAAGCAGTGCAGCTGGAGAAGACCCTCGGGGACCCCCAGACTCAGTCATATTTGACCCCTGACCTGGTCTGACCCCTGCCACCTCTGTGAGCATCTTCCGGCAACTTGCCACCTGTGCTAAGTGTTTCCCCATCCTGTATGTCCTGAAGAGGGAAGACCACAGGGCCTGGGCAGCTATCACCTTCCCAGAGGGAGAAATGAAGAGTGGGAAGCAGTACGTTCCCTGCCAGTCCTTTGTGCCTGAGAGATTTCTAAGGCCCAGGATGACCAGGCCATTACAAATGATGGGGATGCCCGGGACCTCTATAACATTATTGGCTTCTGCAAAGGTGTGCTGGACTTGTCCCGGCCAGGAAGAATGCCCAATCCAAGTAGCATGGTCACTGTCATCACCCGTGTCTGTTTGGACAACCCTGGGGATTTCTCATGCCCTTTGCAGCTGGCGCTGGGGATGACAGCAGAAGCCGGTGTGGAAACCAGGAACGTGGCAGAGAACACGGGGATCTGTTGGCTTTGTCATGTCTCTCTTCTTCCTCCTCCTTTAGCACTGCTGGATCGAACTCTGTTTATCTCTCTTGTAAATACCTAATGCTAAAGGCAGATATTGTGTAAATAAGTATTTGTATCTATTTGTGTATAGATGTGTACTGTAACCGGCTTCCAGAGACCTTGATGTTTTCTTCCTTATCATCTCGGTTTGAATCTATTAATATATTCTCTATTGGAGAAATAGCAAGATTAAACTGACTTAGTTTAATCACTAAGCACTGACTCTGTGCTTAGTGTTCTTATGGTAAAGCAGCAAGTTCGAGAGGCACTTCCAAGCCCAGGTCCAGCTCAGTGGACCTTTGCTTAGTTCTGCTTTGTGGCATGAGGCTTTTAGTGTTTTATTGTGATGGGACCATGCCTACTATCTATGGTAGGTCTCTGCCATCTGTAGACACTCAATACAAATAAAGCAACAAGTCATGACTGGGGTGAAGGAATCTATTGCATCTCCTGGTCATGTTTTCACCTTCTTCTATCTTCAGTTGAGTTTTCACTTTTGACTAGAATTGAGTCAATAGCCCAGACTACTAGGGTGTAATTTTTTCCCTCCATTAACCAAACATGATAGCAATTGCCAAAAGGATTGGCAGACAGAGCTCCGAACATCTGCTCCAATTGTTCAGTTTTGGTTAACATGAAATCGTCTCTTTGTTTTATTTTCTTTTTGGTCACCAGACCTTTTGGGGGGGTCTTTCCTTAATCTCCTCCTTGCTGTGAGCTTTGGAAAATAACTCTTTTACTGAAATTAGCAAAACTCAGACGTGCATCCCATAAATAATAGATAAAAATTAATTAAGATCTACAACCTCATGCTAAAATGTGTTTGCTTCAGCATTCAACTTTTCTAATATTTTTAACCTTAAACTATCAATAATTATGTGGTAAAGATCTGTGTTAGAATTAATTTCTTAAAGTACATGACCAGAAGTTGACTTATGGCGTTGAAAGGCATATAAGTGTATGTACAATGCATTGCTATCACATTTATCACATGTATGTGCACATATTGAGGTTGGACAGTTAAGTCTGTGAATTCATCCCAGGAAACGTGCTACGTGCCCCATTGTTGAGTATCACGGTGGTCCCCTTCAAGGTAGTTCCCTTGGGAAGCCATGCACTTACCAGGGCCTACTCCATCCTTGAAAGCGATTTTGGATCTCTTTTCTGGAATGGGCATCAGTGCTATTGGCATACAAGGTCTGACAATTAAATTCACAAACTCATTCTAGAAAAAGTGTTAGAAGAGTGAACTGGGCACTGACCTCAATGCATAGCTTCCCCAGGGAGTACTTCAAAGGCGACCACCATAGAGGTAGTCCGAAGGAGGCATGTAGCATTTTTTGTAGAATCAATTTGTGAACTTAATTGTCTGACCTTCTATGTATCTATACATATAAATAAAACATTTTGGAGCTATTTCCAAGAAATAATTTATTTATAAAAGGGAAATAAACATCCTATACAATATTGTAGCCTATATTTTTCCTCGAGCATATTATAACCATTTTCTTACATATTTATTCTTTTAAAGATGATTTTTTTAAGAATTACCATCATTTGTAGGTATATTATAATTTGCCATTTTCCTATTTTATATTTCTTCATTTTTTCCTGTTACAAATGGTGAAAATAAATTTTTGTGTGACTTTGATTGTTAGAATAAATGCCTAGAAGTAGAATTATTAAGACAAAGGGTAAGAGTGCATTAAGGCCATAAATAATAAATGATAGTGATACTAGATTCGCCTCCAGAAAAGTAAAAATTCTTATTCCCACGAGTGTAAGTTGTGCGTATGTCACTGAGTTCAATTCAGTGAATTTTTCTGGCCAATTTTATAAGGGGAATTATCCTGGTATTTTTGACTGTGGGGGACTAAACTCAATAGCTTAATGACCATGTTAATTGTAATTTTTCCCCATGTTCCTTTTCTTTTAAAATTGGATTTTTGTGTTTTTCTTATGTCTTCTTAGAATCCGCAACTGCACCAGGAGCATGTGAGAATGCAAATGTAATTGGACCATAAATCCAGTTGCCTACATCAGATAACTGACTGCCCCTGTCTTCTCTGCTTTGTTGACTTCAGCCTGTCAGGTGCAATGCTGTATGATTAGGAGGGAGCTGATGAAACTGATGGCTTGATAAGGAGGAAAATAGCTCAAAACTCATAGTGGAGCAGAAGAGACTAAGAGAATAAGAATAAATTATTTTAAGAAATGCAAACAGAATTGCCCTTGATGGAAGATAGTTGATGTTTTCACACAGGAAATAATAATCACTCATCACTATGGAAGATCTGCCTTCTAAAAGCTTGGGGGATAAGGGTGAGGGGAGGGGAAGGCCGGGTGGAGGGAGGGCAATCGGTGGGACCTCCTCGTTGTGCATAGTGCAAGGGTACATGTCAAATCCATTAAGAGCAGAGTATAAATGTCTTAACACAACTGTTAAGTAAGAGAGATGAAGGCTATGTTAACCAGTTTGATGTAAGCATTCCAAATTGTATATAAAAATCAGCACATTGTACCCCATAAATGCATTCATGTACACAGTTATGATTTAATAAAAAAGATAAACTTTCATGAGTGTAAAAGCTTGGAGGGCAGGTTTTATTTGCATTTGGGAGGTGCTAGTCTAATAATATGAAAGGGCTGAGAGCAAGAAAATCCAGGTTTATGTTCACTAATTGTTAACACAGTCCATGTTGTAATTGTATCTCACAGTGGATTTTGGTTCTTTAAGCCAGGGATCCAGGTTCATTCTTATCCTCACCACTAACAATGGGTCATTTCAAAATGTCACGGCAGGTACAAGCTGATGCAGGCAGGACACGCTCTGTTTCAGAAAGCAGCAGTGATAGCTGGAACTAAACACCATGTAGTTCTGCTATTTCATAAAAATTTTGCTTTTTACAGGGCAGAATCACGTTATCTGAGAGAGCCCCCCTCATTGTGTTCTGTGATATTTCCTTTCTTTCCCTTGTAGGTATTTTTTTTGTTGTTTTTTCATTTTTGTTTTTTTTTGTTTTCTCTTGTAGGTGTTTTGAACCCACAGGTGTTGGGAGGGCCAGCAGCAGATACCAATAATCAGGATGTAAGGAAACCAGACGAAGAGGTAGGGGCTGCCTCGAAAATGTCATTGCTGTGACTTCACGACACAGTCACAGATGTCTCTTGGATGGTTTGCTGATTGCTGGTTGCCATAAAAAGAATCTCGCTTCATCAGTAGAAGAGCTACAAAGCAGAAAGTGAACATTTTGTTGTTCAACAGTTGGGCTTCACTGGGGTTCCTCAGAGGATGAGCACTGTTGAAATCAGACCCTGCCCAGTTGCACCAGCAAGGCAAAGTCCTTTCAGGAAACATGTTAGGTTACTTATTGTTTCCATTCATCCTAAATGGTTTTCTCTACTAAAAATAATCTTTTTGCCTACGCCCATGGGATTGTGGACAAAAGGTTCCCTACTCAGAGATCGAGTCTTCTGTTCATAGTTTTCTCCACTAGTGTATCTGAGAAGTGATGTATTAATATGAAACCACAGGTAAAATTTTAAGCAGCTCAATGCTTAAATCTTAGAACTTCTATAGAGGCCCAGCTGAGGAAAATAACTTAGAAGTTTCTTTATTACCACATGGTTTTCTGATCAGGAAAGCACCCTCTGTTTAATGCCTGAGAGTTTCTCACTAGGCGTGGCTATTACATGGCGGTAGTAGGAAGGCCATCTTTTATGAGTCCATTGGTTTCTCTCTTTCATTTTACTCCGCCAAATAGGAAAAACTTACCTTATTTTACAAATGAGTAACGTGAAATTAGCAAAGTTGAGCAGCTTTTCCAAAGACCTATAGCTAGTAAATAATTTACCAGATCATTTAATTCCAGATTTCTGGCTCCCAAGTAGATCTGGTTTGCTTATAAGCTCAAAGAACCACAGAATATACCGTAACTAGGCAGGAAGGGGACGTCTCAGTGAAGGGCAGCTAGAATGCAGGGGACAGCTTGGGGACCTCAGAAATAACCCTCATTCTTTTTCTTTCTTATTGCCATGTTGATATGTAAACTTTCACCTTTATCCAGATGCTCTAGGGAAAAAGAAGTCAGTGATGGAGGAATAAGACAGTTCTGGCAAGAAGTTTCATTTCTGACTTGACAGGATATTTACCCAAGAGGAAGCAGCTTTAAGTGGGAAGACACTGAATTATCTGTACTAGACAAATGTTACATTTTTGGTGAAATAGGTTTGAAAGTAAATCATGTTCAAACAATAACTAGAGCTAGATATTTCCTTTGTACATATGCTGTAGTGTGACAATTTCTGCCTTGTTATAAATGTGTGTTATAGGTGATCTTTATGCAGCTAGAAACTACATTTATTGCAGTTAAATAATATATTTTGACTGTAATAATTTTTCTTTTGAACATAAGGTTCATATTTCCATCTGTCTTCTCTGTATATCTGCTGGAATTTTCCACACACACTCATGCACCATATAAGGCCATTTTAATCAAGAAGGTACTGCATATACAATGATGGTCTCATAAACGCTCGTTTCGGCAATGTATATACTAATATTGTAAGGATACAGAGATCAGCATGACCCCTGAACAAAGATGACATGCAAATTCGTGAAACAATGACGTTTCCATAAAATTATAATGGAGTTGCAATTCCTTTTATTTAATAATATCTTGATGATCCTGTGTTTTTGTGTCTTAGTTTTTAACAGAAAGGTTTAGCACATAGAGTTATGTACAGTACATAATACTTGATAGTAAATGGCTATATTTACTGCTTGACACAATATACTTTTTATCATCCTTGTAGAGTGTAGTTATTCTGTGTATGAAAGCAAGTTGAATTAACTGTAAAAAAAATCAGGCAGATCTTTTAGAATGTACTCTAGAAGAAAGCGTTGTTACCATACAAGATGGAAGTTCGATGTTACTGCCCCTGAAGACCTTCCAGTGGGACAAAATGTAGAGGTGGAAGGCAGACACTGTATGTGATGATTCTGACGATTCTGACCTTGTATAAGCCTAGGCTACTATTTGGGTTTGTGTTTTATTTTTTAACAAAAAAGTTTATAAAGTTAAAAAAAAATAAAAATAGAGAAAACATGTAGACTAGAATATAAAGAATGTATCCCCATGAAAGCCAGCATATAACATCTAGAAGTAAAAGGATTATTTTTTACCTGAGATAGCCTTTTCCTTTATCCTCTTCATTGACAAATGGCATTTTGTTGACTAAGTTTGAAATAGTAGAACACTAGTTGCATTCTTATCTTCTAACTCTCCCTCAACAAAACAATTTATAAATAAACACATGTATACTTACACATGTGTATATAAACATGTGTGTGTGTACTCACTTGTAGGAATTAGCTTACAGATGGCAAAGCAGAAATCTGTAGGGCAGCCTGGAAACGCCTGGGCAGGAGCTGATGCTGCAGTCTTAAGGCAGAATTTCTTTTTGCTCAGAGGTACCACAATTTTGCTTTTAAGGTCTTTATGGTCTTTCAGTTGATTGCATCAATTATTGAGTTTATTTCCTTTACCTAAAGTTGACTGTAGACATTAAATGTGTCTGCAAAATACTTTCACAGCAAAATTAGTGTTCAATTCAAAACTGGGTATTATAGCCTGAGACAATTGATCCCTAACAGTAACAATTACACATCTATGATCATTTCTCAAAATTTTCTGAGTGTATCAGTGCATATTTATCAACAACTGACTGAATTCTTAATAGTTGCAAATGTATTTGCTGCTATGGATATTTGAAGGGACATATATTCTGTCCTTAAGTCACAGTTCTAGAAATAGAAATTGACACTTAAATCAGGTATATTGCAATCATTGTAGTATGAGCTACAAGGGGACTGGAGAGGGAATAGTGACAAAGCTCTAAAGGAGTTGGCACAAGAACTATTCCTATTTAAAGTATCTCTCAATCTATAGTTTCCATCCATTGTCACTAGTTGGAAAACTGGAACACCTTCCTAACTGATCTTTCCACCTGCACTCTCAGTCCTGACCTACTTCCACCTTGCCACCAGAATTATTGTGCTCTTATATAAATGATCATGTCTCTCTCGGTTAAAATGCAGTGGAACCTCCCTGAACAGAGAATTCAAATTTCTTAGTATGGTGTAAAAATCCAGGGCTAAATGGCCAGAATTGATTATTCTTTTTAGGTTCATTCAACGCTTCCTCTTCCTTAAACATCCACTCTGTTCTCCAAACACAATAAGCAGCCCAATATTCTCTGAACCTACATTTCTTGTCTTTTTATGCACAAGCATTTTCACACACTGTTCCCTCTGTCTAGCATGCCTCTTTTTGTATTTTATCTAGAAAGAATTTATTTATTTCTTCTAGAGTCAATCTAAACATCTCTGAATCTGGGATGATTTTTTCATTTCTGAGAACAATTAATTGCACCCTGCTCCCTACTTCCATTGTATGTTACTCAGACATCGTTATAACTCATATTGTATTGAAATTGTCTTTCCCTCCTACCAAACTATGAGGTCCATATTATTAATTTTACATCCTCTCCCTTATGCTGAGAATCAAGCCTGGCACATGTTAGATATTTTAACATATGTTTGACAATTGCTTTTAAAGAAGTGCTTTAGTGTTACTTCAAGGTAACTTAATACATGTTAAAAATTAAGCCTAATACTGATTAGAGCCATTACTGCAAATTGGGTATTGTTTCTTGGTTATAAGATTGAGATGTCACAGAAATTATGAAGATTTGTGTCCAAGTCATGGTGTTGTCACTTACTATGTAATTTTTTTTTTAAATAGAGTCTTACTTTGCTGCCCTTAATAGTAGGGTAGAGTACCCTGACATCATAACTCACAGCAACCTCAAACTCTTGGGCTTGAGCCATTCTCTCGCCTCAGGCTCCCAAGTAGCTGGGACTATAGGCACCCACCACAACTTCCAGCTATTTTTAGAGATGGGGTCCTTGCTCTTGCTTACGCTGGTCTCAAACCTGAGCTCAGGCAATCTACCCACCTCAGCCTCTCAGAGGGCTAGGATTACAAGAGTGAGCCACAATGCCCAGCTCTATGTAATGTCTTTTTAAAAATAAGCTTTTATTTTAAATTTTTCTCTGACTTTATTAAGGTGAAATTGACAAATAAAACTTATGTATATTTGCTGTGCAAAATATGGTGTTTCAACATATGTATACAGTGCGGAATAGTGAAATCAAGCTAATTACTTACTATGTAATCTTTATCAAGCTTGTTTATATTCTTGCTGAATTTGGTTTCCTCAAATATTATCTACTCCATACCATTAAGGCAATAAAATTCAATAATTTGAAAGTTTGGTCAATGAAGGCACTATATAAACATAACTGCTGCTCACAAACCTCCTTCCTGCCCAGTGATCTGATAGGCCCTGGTCAGTGGAAGGTGAGTCATTCCATTATCAGATCATGGCTTTTTCTTTTCTTTTTTTTTTTTAAATTAAGATAAAGGTCCATACAATTAGGGTACATTGTTTGTGTTTGTAAGGTGAAGTGCCAGTTGCAGTTGAGTTCTTCACTCAGGAGAAGTGGCCCATAGCCCTACACCATACCCTGTAGAACTTTCTTTTCTCTTCGTTTTGTCTTCATTTAAGAAATACACTCTGAGAGACTTAGGAAAACTTGTATATTCCTCTTTGCATTTGCTGAATCAAGACCAAAGGCAATAACATCCTGATGATTTCCTATTAGGCATCTTATCATACGGTTATTTATCATCTTTTTTCTTTTTCCTGTATATTTGAAGGCTTAAATGACAATAAAAATTGCATTAGGAACAAACACGGAGTTTTCTTTCTTAAGTGCACATAAAATATGTGCCTTAAAACATTTAATGAGCTTCTATCTGATATTATGATATACAAAAGAATAGAAAATAGGGCACCTAATTACAAAAAGCTTATGGAGAATTGATGCATTGAAACATTCTAATTGAGCACAACAGTGCGATCTATCAAGCAATGTCAAAAGCAGATATTGACTTTGTTTTATGAGTTAGATATATTTATATAGAAAACTTTATAAAGAAAATTGACATTCATGACATTTGAAGTGTCTTCACACAGGAAAAAGATATTATGAATGTTAGCCTATTATAATTTTAAAGGTAAATAATATAACTGTGATTCTCAAAACAAATTATGTCTACAGCAATAAAGCAACCCTACCAGAAATTCTAGTTCCTTGCTGAAAGTTTTACAGAAAATATTTCTGCTATTCGTTGCCTCATCTCCTAAACTCAATCTATGCTTTTATTAGTCTTGAGAAAAATATGAGATAATTTAATTCAGGTTTGAATTTCTGAAGTTATTATGAAATCAAACCAAATCTTACTGTATCAGGTAAAGCTGTTTGTCTTGTTCAAATAGGGCATATCTAAAATGATTATTTTAAATGAGTCGTTTGCAATCTGCCCCTGGATCTCACTCTTTGTGAACTGGAAGAACACTAAACAGTAGTTCATTTTAAGGATGTCTCTCATGATTTTACTACACATATACTTCTTGGATCATCAGGAAATGCCAATATACACTTTTATAAACAAGCTTCTGGATTTTCCTACTTAAAGGCTGTGTCCAGTGTAAGTGCTTTGTTTTGTTCCCAATTTAATTCACTATAATGCAGCACTAAAGACGAGGTGCTTTGGAGCCAGCCATTCTGGCCCCAAGTCACTTTCTAAAGCCAATAAAAGGGTTGAACTTTTTCTTCTGAGTTGATATCCTCACAGAGTTGTCATGTAAATCAGGTGGCCAGTATGTGCAAAGCACTTTGCATGGGGTCAGGCACCTAGTGGCACAAATAGAGCTATGAGTTGTCTCCCTTGAATGATAAATCTATTGGAAAATCTGAATGGTTTGCTCTGTCTCAAAACTAAATGGAGATAACCTAGGACAGAGTATTTCTAGATGAATATTTAATTCTATGTTCCCAGTTTTATAAACTTCTGCCTCTGGCTTCGAATGAAGTAAAAATAATCTGAAATCTGATGTCAAAATAGATGATTTGTGGTCACTGGCTCATCACAGAATGTTAGAGCTGAAAGAGTCTGTACATATGACCCTGGACAGTCTTCTCTCACTGAAAATAAGGCATCTGGCTCAGCTCAATTGCCTAAGGCGCCAGCCACCTACACCTAAGGTGGCGGGTTCGAATCCCCAGCCCGGGCCCACCAAACAACAATGATGGCTGCAACCAAAAAATGGCCGGGCGTTGTGGCTGGCGCCTGTGGTCTCAGCTACTTGGGAGGCTGAGGCAGGAGACTCGCTTGAGCCCAGGAGTTGGAGGTTGCTATGAGCTGTGATGCCATGGCACTCTACCCAGGGGCATAGCTTGAGGCTCCATCTCAAAAAAAAAAAAAAAGAAAAAGAAAATAAGGCATCCGAGTCTTCAAGAGATGACGTGACTTGTCCATGGTTGTGTAGCAGGAGAGTAGCAAAGTAGGCAGTGGCACTTTGGCTCACACAACTTTTTTCCTCCTTAGCTCATTTCTGCAGCAGATTTGTCTAATAATTAGGGGAAACTATTGTTCAAATGGGTTTAAAAATTTGTAACATTAGACATATTAAAGACTTATGTGGGTGAATAACGTAAGAACTGAGTACCGCTAATTAATTTTCGTTCTTTATTTTCTAATAAAATGGAGGTATCGGGTGAGTTTATTTGTGACGAGCTGACTTCAATTAATTTATATGGTACCCAGTTTACGCACTCCCACTCTGCTCTCTGAGGACTTAGTACAGGAGCGAAAGCTGGCATTAACATCCCAGCAGATGTGCCGTCTGTTCCTCCTCTCTAGCTTGGCTCGAGCTGTTGGTATAATCACTAGTCTGTGCTAACACTGAGTTTTGGCTCACTGCCTTAAAAAAATAATAACACTCAGAATCAGACTCTGGCTCAGAAATCCCACTTCAAAGGGAATGGTCCTTCTTCTATTTGGTTGATTAGAGATATTGGAAGGAGCAGACAGGTTGAGTAGGCATGTGGTCAATATAATCTCCTTTCTCCGTGTGGGGGGATTGTGAGTGCTCCCCATGTTAGGAAGTCTCCCCAGACATGGCATGCAACTTATATATGTATATAGAGCTCTTGTCCTACAGGTGTGACTCTGTTTCATTTTCTTCTCTGGGTGAATAATGCCTATTTCCCAACTGGGCTGGCTTTTCAGTGTGTGTGTGTGTGTGTTTTGATTCTGAGTCTCCTAGCAAAGCTTAAGCAAGCAACAAATGCTGAAATGGATTTTCCCAAGGTTTAAACATACTAAACTGTCCAACTCGGTGGAGCAACGTTTCTGTTTCCTTCGAGCAGATTCTGAGGAGTCTTTTTACAGTTTTCGGTTTGATTTCTCTGTTGTCATTTGGCTTAGCTATTTCTATTTATTATGCTTTAAGAGAAGAAGGGGTGCCAGTCTGGGCACAGAATTCAATAGTAAAGACTGTGGGTAGTATTCTGGAGGAGCTGCAGAAAGTTAATTTTTTTAAAAGTAAAAATGATGATTTGCAAACAGGGCATCACCAACCCAAGAGGAAGCCTATTTTAAGTAGAGATAGAAAGAAGAGATTTTCACGTTAGCCCATTTTATTTATACAGTGAAGTGTAAATAAAAGTATTCCCACTTTAACATCAGGAGGTGTTTCAAATAATCCAGAAATCAATGAAAGAAAGGCTTACTTAAAATACGAGAAAAACACATTTCATGTTTGGAGAGAAAAATTCTATTTAAGCATTTTTACAACATTCTGTTCCAGCAGGAACCAGCTTCCTTCCCACCTGGTGAGGTGCCTTCCACCTCTCTGTGGACTTTTCCTGTAGCAGGAACTCTGGGTCTGAAATGAGATCAGATTTTTAAGTTTCCACTAAGTGAGTATCATTTAGCATTTCCATTCTCCTAAAAGAGTATATCAAGTAATTGCCCTCTAATAGCAGGCAGGCAGGATGATAAGCAGGATGAGGCGTGCTGAAGCTAATGAAAATTTAAAGTGGTCTCCGTCATCTGTTGGCTTGGGGGAGGCCCAGCAGAGCCGCACCACTCCACGTAGCCTGACGTGTCTCCTAAGGTGATTGAAACCAAGACATGCAGAAAGCAAGATTTTTTTTTTTTTGCCTCTCTAAAGCATTACCTTCTCAAATTCATGATAATAGTTGCTGGAATGCTTTTCAATTTTCTTTATGCTACATGGTGATTTAAATTTTACAATTTCAAAGGCAAAATGTCAGAGATTCGGAACCCTGTATCTATAGAACAAATCTTGTAGATACTTGACACAAAGACAGTCTGTGACATTTTTGTTAAAACTACCTGCTTTAGGGACTGAATGGGGCCTGTATATTTCTGAACCTGTCCTGGGAGATTTTCCTTGGCTCTGATTCCTAGTCATTAAAAAAATACTTAAGTTGTGTTAAGGAAGGAAGGACATTTTCTTAGTTTGGGTTTACATAAAATCAGACCCTGAGACAGGGACATAGCTATGTGCATTTTATTTAGGAAGTGAAACCAGAAAGCAGAGAGGTGTGGGGAGATTGAGGGAGAAAAAGGAGAGAAGTCAATACAAAAAGCAAGACTGCGGGGGGTGGGGGGTGTTACCAGTGTGGACAACTGGGACTCAGTTCCTTTGGGCACCTTTTAAGAAACTGTGAAGAATGTACTTCAGAAATGTCTCACCAGTGGAAGAAGAAACTGAACTATTCACCATCAGCTCTCATCACTCATTGGTTTAGATATTTCTGGCTTTCAGTGCCACCCTGTGTGTAGGCAAAGAAAACACTTATGACACTGGAGAAAGCCTTTGGGGTGAAGAAGAAAGAACCAGCACTTGAGGTAAGAAGCTGTCCTGTTTGGGGAATCTTCTCCAGTAAAGCCAAAAGTAGTCTCCGAGTAGACTGAGAAGTTGTGGGACGTGGCATCAACATCCCACCATCCATCTTTGCACCACTGAGATTCACTCACACCTCTCCATAAGTCCACTTTGTTACTGCCTCTTCCAGATACTAACCAGTCATCATGTGTAACAAAGACTTTTAACTGGATATTTTATAGAGTGAGAAACAGTCTTAGTTGCTGCAGTAGGTCCTGAACCATAATTGACATTTATCATCTTCTTCCTCTTCTACTCAGTCTAGATTCCTTTTATGCTTGCCAGTACTTCTGCTGATCTTATGCAGCAGAAGCAGGTGGTAAGAGGGTCTGTCCTGTTTCTTCTTTATTTTACTCTTGCCCTCTGGGTCCACTCAGGTCCAATCCTGACTATGTCATTGTTATCATGTGATGGATTGCTGCTGCACCTCCCTGATGTCCTGACTGATGGTTTTGACAATGCCCACTTTATGACGGGCAGTTCTATTTGAATGCTCACCTAAGGGACTATGGTTAGACAGTCTCTTTTAGGGCTTGGTAGCATGTCCAGTAGTCCTTTCTAAATGGCGAGCAGTCAATGCTACAGAATGAATGGCCTTGCTCCAGGATCTTAGGGAATCTAAGGGCTTGACAGAGACTCCACTCTATGTCCATATGTACCATGGGTATCTCTGGCACGATTGGATCCGCTGGGTCTATGGCTTGAAAGAGTGTAAACCTTTTGTCATAGCCCACCACTGCCACTGCTTGTCAGGGCCCTAGACTGTCCGGGTCTCAGCCTGGCTTGTCTAGATTCTGGATGTGGACCGCTATGCTACCTTGCTCAGGAACAATTGCTCTTAGGTGCCTGAGGGCTATTTACTTTAGCCGAAGGGAGAGAGAAAGATAGATAGTCTTTGAGGGAGTAAAGCAGTCTTCTTAGAAAGATAGATCTTAGCAGTCTTTAGCAGAGCTTAGTAAGCATCAGCAGAGAGATGCCGTGCTGGCGTTGGACTATATCATAAATAAAGAGGAAGCAAGAGAGTTAACATAGTTCTGGAGAAAGACCATAAATATCTATCTCAGATGAATGCCAACAGCTTCTGATTCTTCAGATCAACAACTTCATATTGCCTGTACAATGGTGTCAATATGTTCTAGTCGAGATCTCACATTTGGCATAGGAGCCATGTTTAAGACAATAGCTGGTTCATATGGTCTGTCACCATCTGTCATGATTTATCTGGATTTTTCAATGGCCATATCAGGAAATTAAACTTTTAAGTCACTGAGGTTGATGTTAATTTCTATAACTTTACCTCAGAAAATTAGAACTTTAAAATTTACTATTTTATGGGTCAATTTCAGGGTTTCCATTTGACTTTTTTTCATTGTAATGGCTCATAGATCAAGGGACCAATATGAGTGTTTGGGAAATACCACCGAGGAGTCCAGGGAGCCGCTGGGTTCACAGCACGGAGGACTTTTCCCTCTTATGTTCTGGCTTCAGTAGGAGTTTATCATGGTGCTTTGAGTCTCCTGGTAGTAGTGTAAGCTCAGACTCTGTATCAAACAGCCTGCAGAACTCTTGGAGGTGTGGAATTACTGTGTTAAATGGCCACAGTTGTCATTGGAAAGGGACTGGGAGAACAGTTTTGCTTATACTTGCTGTGGCATTCCAGGGATCTTATCTAAATGAACTTCCTTTTAAGTGATGGGCTCGAGAACTAGCTTAGATTTGGAAACTGGCAAGGAATGATTACTTATCATTGCTGCAGACCTTTCTTCAGAACTTTTAACTTTTTGTTATTGCCATTGTTGTGGTCATGCACATAAAAGATAAGAAGTAGCTTTATTAACTGCCTCTGTCTTGTGGCAAGAAATGCCCTGGCTTGTCTGCCAGGGCCGCAAATCCCCATGGGCAAGGTCTCCTGATTGCTACTTTGACCTCACTGCCTCATTTTCCCTGGGAGTTAAATACTGCCATTGGAATCCTGTTGTTCTCACTGACACACAGGAGCCTATTTCTGTGGATTATCTCCTACCATCACACTGGCCTGCAGAAAGAAGATCCTGGACCTTCTCACTGATGCTGGCCTCTTCCTCACTATTGCATTCCTCATTCTTTGTTGCTTTAGTGAAGGGAGGGTCATTCAGACCCTCTCAGAAAACACAGTTTTCCTGGAGGATTTCTGATTTCATTCTTACTTGGTAACCTTTCTGATCTTTTCCTTGTAACTCTGCCCAGGGAGTTCTACATCTCATCCTTGTTACCATAGGCCATCATCAGATCCAAGCTCTATGGCTACCATGATGCCAAAGGAGAATCCCTATATGTATAAATTCTCAGCCCCTAATCTGACATTTGAACGGTTCAAACTCATTCCCTAGCTATTATATTCAGCCAGGTGCTGAAGCTGTTTGAAGAACAAGCTGTTTCTTCACATAGGACTTTCTTGCTCAGACTATGCTAAAATTTGATTTTAGTTATTGGTCTAGACTATGCATTCTAAACTGTTGTAAAAACTGGTTTGGGGAGAACAAAATATTTTTAGATATTACAATGGTTTGTGACCCTCTCCAAGGACCACAGAACATAAATATATATGTACACTGTATATGTGTTGTATTAAAATTTTTATGGGGGGGTGGTCGATTAGGAGAAAAATGCCTAAGAAGATTCCTTGGGTACATGAAGAGGAAAAAAAGTTGAGAAACCTTGATGTAGATACTAGGCTGAGGCTTTACTGATACTTTGAGCCAGATAATTTTGTTAGAAGATTTGAATCTGTGTTAGAAGGTTTGTTCTGGCCACTGAGGGGAAGCAAGAGAAAAGCAAGAAGAGTAGTTCTGAGGTTACTGCAATTCAGGAAGGGATGTCCAGAGTTTGGATTAGTGTGCAACAGGAGAAAAGTGGTCAATTATAACCATATTTCCAAATAAAGGTTGGCAAGATACAGTGATAAGCTGAATGAAAAAGAGAGAAGTCCAGGTTTGGAGATGACCCCAACAATTCTAGTCTGAACTGTGATAAGAAGTCACCATTTATTGACTCAAAGCATAATAAAGAAAGAAGAGGTTTTAGTAAACTGATGAAGAGTTTAGTTTTAAACACATTAAGTCCTGAGTATTTCAAATAGAGATGAAAAGTAGGTGCCTGGATATATAAATCTGGAGTTCAGAAGAGGGTCTGGGCTGGAAATGTAAATGCTCAGTGACACTCCCACAGATGATGGTTAAAATTCTGACACTGGAAAAGGTTGTGGAAGAATGAGTACTGATGAGATCTGACAGCCGCACCCTGGTGCACCCCAACTCTGAGTGTAATTGGGAACTAAGGTTGTTGTTAACAAAGGGGATTATCAAGAATTATTTAGCAAAATATTTCAAGTAGGATGATTGAAAAATAGCCTATTTAAATGTTCCCTGGTGGGATGATTTGGCCAGAAGAAGAAAAAAGAAGTTATTATCCTTCATCTTTGGAATTCATAGGGCTGGCAGAAGAGGTTTATTGAAAAACCAAATTCACGTGTATACCCATGGGCTATAATAACTACCGTGTGAAGCCAATTATAGGTATTAGAGGTAGTCTAAAACAGTTATTATTTTATTTGAAAAGGAGTATTGAAATTTGTTTTATGCTGCACAAAGAACTTGTTTGATGTATATTTCATGAGCCCTGGTTGAGAGGGAACATTTTATATTGGAATATATGAAAGCTTCTAATCAAACATTTATGTGAGCAAGTTTTCTTTTGTGAAAGAAAGTTAATGTGATAAAAAAAAAAAAGTAAAAGAAGAAGGCATAATGCCCTGAAGATGCTTATTCATTCTGGACAAGACAGAGGTCAGGGAGAAGTCCCAGTAACGAGGCATATCTTGACACCTGGGTTGAACTCAGGAGCCTGGGTCAGAGGCATGGATGGCTTCTGACCTTGACTTCTGTGAAGAGCCTCTTTACCTTCAATTCTTTCAGCCAGATCTAGGCCTGTTCTGTTATACCTCCTTAGTAACCCGGCAGTTATGAACTGTTGCCTTTAAGCCTCTTCTTCTTCTTCTTCTTTTTTTTTTTTTGAATGGGAGAAAACTATGAAGTTTAGCTTAAATGAATACAGTGTCTAGTGTGGGCAATTTCTGAAGGGATAAAAAGTGCTTTTAAATAGATTCATTTATACTGTTATTAATAAATTGTTGTCAGCCTCGGTCTCTTCCAGCTATTCCAAACTGAGACCCCTGACAGCTCTTGGTTATATGAATCCATTTTCTGTCTGGAACCTGAATGGATTTTCCCAGGGCCTGTGCACTAGTGGCCTTTATCAACCCCCCTCCTTTCTCTATTCTCCTCCATCTTCTCTATGGCTTCGTGAGGACTGAAATAAATCTGGTTTTCTACAAATGACTACTGGGCTCTTCATTTCAGCTTCTTCATCCCTGGGCTGTGCTTTCTCCTCTGCCCACCCCCTGTACCCCCATGCTCCCTCTCCCACAGTGTTCTTTTCACACTTAGACATGGCATATGGTGTACAAGGGATGAACTCCGGGTGTCTGAGCAGCTCAGAACACTGAACATTCTCATATGTTATCCTCTTCCTACTTTGGGGGCTGAGAACCCAGTCTGGGTATTGACCCAGATTCCCTTCTCATTCAGTCTAAGTAGTGTCTCTGTATGTGTCCCCTTCTTTAGAACTAGAGTCCTGATCTTAAGGACATATCTGACAGGCTATATCAGTCCCCTTGAGATTGAATCACTTTCCCAGAGTCTTAGCTTTTATTTATAGATTTCAGGTAAGTTAGCTATTTCTTCCTTGACAACTTCATGTACAGAAATCTTCTAGTTGCTGTATGTACTTTCCTGATTGGAGATCATGGTGTTATCTAGTTTCCAAACCTCAGTTGTGAAAGTTGAGTCCTAAAACACTACATCTGCACAGGAATTTCATTCATTCAACTAAATGATTCTCTCCTCCTTTAGTCTTGTCCCGATTCAGCCATCTCCTCTCTCCCCCATCTCCCTTCTGGACCTGTTTCTGAGAGTCTCTTACGTCTGAGACCAGCCAGAGAGATGATATTCTGGATATGCCTTAACAGCATACTTACTGTTTTAACAACGTCTCATATGTAGGAGATAATAAAAAATGCTTTCTGTGGATGAGCCATGATGTTTTAATTCTATCTTGAATGACCCAATTTGTTAAAATACTTAGTGTATCTCTTCTTTCAGATATTAGGAACTTCACTGATGTAAGAGAGAAATTGGGCCCAATTGAAGATCAGAAGATTTCTTATCTGAGAGCAGAGAATGGGTTTGGAGAAAAGGGGATATTTCTCACGGTATTTCTTTCTTTCTTTTTTTTTTTTTTTGCTATTCACAGCTTGTTTTTTATCACAATCTTTGATGAGTTATTTGTAGCACTTCTTTTTTTTGAATCTTAATACGCATATTCAAGTTTTTAATTTTTTTATACATTAATGTATTTATGAAGTACAATGTGCTGATTTTATATACAATTTGGAATGCTTACATCAAACTGGCTAACATAACCTTCACCTCACTTAATTATTGTGTTAAGACATTTATACTCTACTCTTAATAGATTTGACATGTACCCTTGCAATATGCACCATAGGTGAGGTCCCACCAATTACTCTCCCTCCACCTGGCCTCTCCCCTCCCCTGCCCCCCTCCCTCCTTCATCCTGGGCTATAGTTGAATTTTATTTTTCATATGAAAGTATAGGTGATTATATGTTGGTTTCATAATAGTACTGAGTACATTGGATAGTTTTTCTTCCATTCTTGATTTACTTTTAAGAAGAATATGCTCCAGTTCCATCTATGTAAACATAAAAGAAGTAAAGTCTCTATCTTTCAACATACACATATTTATGAAATTCTTTCAATATTCCAGGTGATGTTCTAAGTTATGAAGCTTGACTAATGGCAAGTTGTAATCCCCATGGAACTCATATCAGTGAAATGGATATTAGCCCAGCTTTGCATGCTGTAGGTTTTCAGTCATCTGGTAACTACATGGATAAGAAAATACAGTATAAAAACATACTACTTATTTATTATTAAAAATCTGCTTTTAATAACACCAAATTTTACCTCTAAATTTGAGTAAAACACAATTATGCTTACTTTCCCTGAAGTCCTGCCAATTTCATGAGCCTCTCTGAGGTTAAAATCTTCTTTTTGGTATTGAATCTGGAAGAACAGTGATAGCTAGTGCATGTAACCCCTACACTGATCAGCATAGCTTCCCCTGAACTTTCTTCCAAACAGAAAAGAGTTATCTCATTTTTTTTTAGCTTAGACTAAAAAATAGTTTTTGTTAATGTTAATTTCATATAACTTGGCTCTGTTATTGACTCTGATATGATCACTTTAAAAAGAAAATTGAAACTTATTTAATGACAACCTGTTTGAATAGATAACTTTATAAATCCATATAGGACCATTACATGATAATATTTTAAGGCAAAATATAATTTCTTTATACTCTACTGCCAAAGTTCTGTACATCAAAGTGCAAGCACCTGACTCCTGAAAGTGAACAAAAGCTCTATAGATCCTTGGTCCTGTGTTTTCTGACCCTCAGAGCCTTTAACATGATGATGATCTTTGCATTTGATTCTCAGTTTTATGTATTTTAAAAAAATTTCACATACGTGTGTGAGTTTTTTTTGTAGCAGTCTAGTGAAATAAAATTTCACCCCTGCATGAATTTCAGTTAGACAGCCTTACACTTAAGTCTGAACTGGCATCCCGCCATCTGTATGAGTTTCTTACTCCGTCTGTGTCCATTTCCTCAATTCACAAATGAAGGTGATGCTTCTTATTTTGGGGCGTTGGAAGGATTAGATGACATAACGTATATACTACTCCTGGAACATCAAAGCCATTCAGTACAACCTTGGAAAATAGAGAAGGCGTGAGGACCAACAGAAATAACTTACAAGAACCTTTTAATAGAGTATTTCCTCCTTCCCCATCATAAAAGAAATAGTGTTATTTTGGTTTATTTTTTTTAATCAAAGAAAATACATGTGTCCTTACTCTCTAAGGAAGTAAGAAATTAAACATCAGTCATGGGTTTTCATATCCTCTTACTTCGTAGATTCCAAATTTGGATGTGTACATGGATATAGAAAGATGTGGGAGGTGGAGTGGGCCTCCCTATTCTTATATCTCCCTTTATGGAAAAATCTACCTTTCATTTTTCCTCCCTCCACTTACCAAGCACTGGTGTTCTCTGCTAGTGAAGAAGTGCATCCTCCAGAGATCCCACCCCCAAAATACAGACTTTGTTGTTGAAGATCTTTGCTGATCAACTCAGATTACAGTTCATCTCTAAGGAAAATTTGTCAGTGCCACTGGGGTTGACTTGAGGCAAAATCCCCCATCAGAGGAGTCCTGTACCTCCTGAAATGCACCTGCCTTCGTATCCCTGCTGCACTCAGGGATAACTTCTCATTAACTGTGAGAAGCCCAGAAGATGTATGGCTTTTGTATACTATGGTGATGAATTTCAGTGCATAGTAGCTGGCTGATTAGTTAAGTATGATCCCTGCTGTTGGAGATCTGAGGAATACCTTTGTATGGCTGTTACACTTTACTCTCAATTTCCTAACCTCCTCATGCCCAATAATCTTTTCTCCTAATATTTGCTAGATGCCAAGTTACGTGTTTATTTTTATCACTTGACCTTGTTTTTGATGGGAACTGCAACTCCTCTAAAAATGGTAAAAATAACTCAGTCCATCCTTTGACCTCCCTGAAATGTCTCATTCACTGTTCTTACACTCATTTCTACCTCAATTTTTATGTCTTTATTTCCATCCTGACCCAGATTGAATGTCCACAGTGCGTGGCCGTAATCTGTTTCTTACAATGTCCGATTCTCTTGTCCATGTATAGTTCACTTTATGTTTTTATAACAGAATACCAGAGACTGAGAAATTTATAAAGAAAAGAAACTTATTGTTCACACTTCTTAAGGAGGGGAAGTCCAAGACCATGGTCTAACATCTGTTAAGCACCTTCCTGCTGCATTATCCCATTTGCAGGACAGGTGAGTACACAAGACAGAGAAAGAGAATATGGGTCAAATTCATCATTTTCTCTGGAGTCTGCTCCTGTGATAACTAACCCAGTCTTGTGATAATGACAGTAATCTGTACTTGAGGGTGGAGCCCTTATGGCCTAGTTAACTTTTAAAGGCCTCACCTCTCAAGAATGTTATAATGATGACTACATTTCCACATGAGTTTTGAAGGGGTCATTAAAAACTGTATCACCCTTCCTCGTGGATATCGGTTTGTGCAGGGTGGTGTCACTCACAAAACTCAAATGATTCCTCAATATGGCCAACTATCATACTATAGTTTACTTTTACATGTTCCAAAATGAATGTTTCACAAGTTCATTTCTCTTTTAATCTTTTCTTATGTTCCGTTTCCCATACTTTGTTCTCAACTTACCTCATACTTTAATGAGAAAGTAGAAGCAGTTAGGTAGAAACCCCATTAGGTTCCTAGAGCCCCGTTGACCAGTCATTCCACATCTCTGTTGTCTATACTTTCTAGTGTTCTTCCTGTTTATTTCTGATCAATAACCTAAGATCTATATGAAAAAGATTGTTTTTGTTGTACAATGACATATCTGCAAAGATGTCAATAACAGTTACTTAACAAATACTTTTTAAATACATGGTCACTACAGAAGTTTTGAGACAGACTGTGTTTTGGTCCATCATTTCCCTTCCTCAAAACACAGTCAAGAGCATCCTTTCTGATTCACCTCTGCAAGTTTCAACTTACTCAGCTTATTGGTTTTGCAGGGAAGGCTTCATCAGTTTCTGCTTGTGTGAATTTTAAGGTTTCGATTTTTGTGTATCTCAAAACTTTCATAATGACCCATAGAAAAATTGATTCATTGAATAGTGATTATTATTCTTATACATATTTTTATATAAAAAGTGACTTATTCAATTTTCCCAGATGATTCAATTTAGAAAAATTTCCTACGTTTTTCAAATGAGACTACTTAGGACTAAAAAGGTTATTTGAGAGAGAGAGAGAGATACTGTGATAGAATCTGTGAAATGCTCTTTTCACTATCACATAGGTTTTTGTTATAAAATATTATTTCATTTCATCCTTGAGCTAGTTTAATTTATAAGATCATAAACAATCATATTCTTCCAGCTTTTAATGTTCTGAATCAGTCAATTCCTAATATTTGGGGGTGATGGAACCTTTGAAAATCTGAAGAAGTCTATGGTATCTCAAGTCAGAAAAACACATATTCACAAACACAAAAATGTACTTGCAAGTCAAAAGATTTGTGTATCTAATCGGGCCAATATATGACTATCCTGACTATGCTCAGCATATAAATTAAGCAGAAAATGAAAAGAGATGGGGGCTTTGTTAAAGGTGGGGTGGTTATGATCCAGGTCTTATGATAAAAGCCTGCTTAGGGAAGAGACTTGGAATTGGTGAGTAGATGCATGGATGGCAGGCTGCCATACAGATGGATCAAAGTTGCATTTAACTGTGCCAGATGGGAATGAGGAAAGGCTACCAGTTACCTCAACTATAAAATTAAATAGTTGGATATCTTAAGATTCCATCATGCCCTAAAGAGCTAAGTCTAAGCCTGCAGTGATTTTAATAGGTAAGACTGAGGCATAACACTTGATCAAGTGAAAATATTCCAAGACGCAATCGAGAAGAAAATGCAGGTCAATGGTGAGCTTTAAGTTACGTGGAAGGCTGAGCAAATAGCGGGTAAGATAAATGTTTGAATTAAATGCTTCTCTTCTGTCTTTAGCTGCTTGTCTTCACCCAAAGGGGAGTGATGTTTCCCAAAGCCTCAAGCTGTAGCTCTTGCTATATTGTACAGAAGCTTTCTGTTTATGTCAGTCTCCTTCCTATAATATTAACATTTCAAGGACAAAAACGGTGTTCCCTAGGGTCTAATGCAGTCTTGTTTTATCCAGGATTCAGCCCCGTACTTGGGGCATGATGAATGGTCTGTATGTGTATGTTGAGCCAAAATAAAATGAACACACACACACACACACACACACGAACAAAAGAGAATCCATTTAAAAGGCATATTTGTCAAATTGGTGAAGAAATAGTGTAAGCAATGTCATCCAGTTTTAAGTCATCATTCTAGTCCAGGGGCCACAGGAACAATGACACTGCTGTGTACCAAGTGCTCAGCATTTATCTCAGTGGCAGGAGAAGAAAAGGTATTTGTTCTCAGGTTGTCATAGGAGCACAGTCTGCATTTAGACCAAGAAGTTGCACCATCTGTCAAAATGGTATTTGGTAACCAAAATGATTTGTGCGTAAAGAAAAAATGAACCAAGTGTGTTTTTGTAAGCTTTTCCATCATCATTGGAGCCCGCTTCATGAGCATTTAGATAAAAATATTAAATTTTCCATAAATTTACTCTTTGTTATTTATATAACCATGTTCATGATGAAAAAGGGACAGCGCCAAGAAGGTAACAAGCAAAGGAAACAAACGATGTCCCATATGTCTCATGTTAAATATCGGACCCTGGGGAGGTTTGGTACTTCAGGGTATCTTATCACGAGTAATTGCTATACAATGAGCATATATCTTGCTAAGTGTTGCTTAAGGAAAAACTCAGCACATTCCTTTAAAAGTTGAGTGTTCAGTCTGAATGGCAAAACAATAACTTCCAATATGCAAGGTCTGTTTTCTTACTTGAAAATTAAATAAGAAAAAATAATATGTTTTTGGTTATTGTTTGGTGTTTCGACTTACCAAAAGAGATTGTTTACCTTGTCTTGTCTGAGAGACTGTGGTTTTGGGGTGTTGACGGACCTTCAGACAGATCTTGGCACACGAGCTCAGCTTGCATGAGATGAACAAACAGCGCACTTTGCCACCAGATGGAAGCCTGCGGTGATCAGGGAAGTCAGGTTCCCATCATCAGGGGCAAACCACTCAGATAATGAAAGTCCCTTTTGTACACTGTGCACCTGTAGATATCAGGGAAACAACAATTCTTCTAGGTCAAGATTTTCAAATCTGATTTTTGTACATTAAGACAAAACCATTGGAAATGGTTTCCATCCCTGAGAGTGATAGAGGCTGGGAGTTCTCTCTGTGCTTCTCCATTTCCAGGAAGCATGAGGTAAAATTGCCTAATTTCTTCTCTGTGTGTGTACTCTCCACCTGATTATGTTATTTTTTGGGTGGAAGATGCGGTGCTAGGATCAAAATGTTAGACATAAACGGTATGTTTTCCATAGTAATAATCCTTCGGTCATTGCCACACTCAGAGCTGTCTTGGATAATAACATTGAAAAGGTCCATTTCATTCTGAGCTGCTCAGTTTTAGTCACCATTGAATTTCATACCACGGCCTCTTGTTCCTATACCAACTGCCTATAGGAAGCATAGAAACTTAATTATTGACAGGCTTAATATTTGCATCTTATGGAAACCAGAATATTCCATCATTTAAGAACTTAGCAATCATTTCCCTACACTGGATTTTGCACTTCTTTGTAGGTTGCATTTAAAAATGTCAGTGTACAAATTTCAAACCCCAATTGGGATCCTTTATCCTTTTTGAGGTCTGAATCTTGATCTTCTGAAATGTTTAATCTCTGCCTACTTTTGCCATTTCTTCTTACTTGTGTTAACACATAAAATATCAGCTTGAAAACTGGCGAGCTGCTACCTACTATTTCCTTTCAATGTATGAGTAATTTCTATGCCATGTGGATGTATTTGTAAAAGGCTACCAACTAAGGTTATTCTGTGTGGGAGGATCTGGTTTATGAGTGTCTGTGATCAGATTTTACCTTCTTTTGTTTACCTGAAGTTCTCTGCAAAGAGTGTATTTGATTAGCATCTCATTTGGTGTAAACAAATTACTTTGCAGGAACAGACCTCTCTAGGGATCGGCCATTTTTATATATACAAATCTTTCGAGAAATATAAAGTATCATGAAAAAAATTATTGTTCTTATTTTCTTATAGCTTTACAGGTGACCTCCATTTTCAGAAGCACCTTTGGGAAGTCTTCCAAGTTATTAGATATTAGGGAAACAACAATTCTTCTAGGTCAAGATTTTCAAATCTGATTTTTGTACATTAAGACAAAACCATTGGAAATGGTTTCTATCCCTGAGAGTGATAGAGGCGGGGAGTTCTCTCTGTGCTTCTCCAAAGATCTGTCATTCGATAGCAGGGCTGTAAAAAAGGCACGAAACGGAAGACGGAGTTCTAGACTCTGCTGTGCTAATTCTCTCCTACGTAACTTTGGGCAGATCACTGAGACTGTTGGCTACTGTTTCCACGTTTGTGAAATGAGGAGGATTATCTTGCTGGATTTAGCTGTTGAAATGAAAAATAATCTTGGATTTAAAAGGTTAAAACAAAGTTGGTTATTACTGAGATTTATTTACTGGTGTACTGTTTTTCACCAGATAATTGTATACCCCACCTGCACTGTTTTAAGATAACTTTTACTGAACTGCATTTTGGTATTATTCCATTAGCCAAATTTGAGGAACATTATAAGAAAACTAAAAATATTTTTAATTGGCTTTACTGCTGAAAAGGAATTGCAGAAATTGTTTACATCTCTTATAGCGTCCTTTTAAAAGAGTACCTAGTGATGTGAACATTTTTCTAAAAGTATCTGGATTCCTTTTTTATTTTTATTTTTTTAATTTTTCGAGACAGACTCTCACTTTGTCATCCTTGGTAGAGTCCTGTGGCATCATAGCTTATAACAATGTTAAACTCTTGAGCTCAAGCTATCCTCCTGCCTCAGCCTCCCAAGTAACTAGGATTACAGGTGCCTACCCACAATGCCCGGCTGTTTGGTTTTTTTTTGAGACAGTGTCTCATTCTCGCTCAGGTTGTTTTTGAACTTCTGAGCTCAAGAAATCCATCTGACTCAGCCACACAGAGTGCTAGGATTACAGGCATGAGCCACCATACCAGGCCTTTTATTTTTTAGAATAATAAAAAAGTTTACTGAACTTCAGATTTATAGAAGTTTCCAGACAATCAAGCTTGTCCATCTACAGAATCTAAAAAAAGTTAGGCTTGACTAGAGAGTGTATTCTAAAGAACTAGGTAGCTGCTTTTAACCAATGCAATTACATCACCATAAAAAGAGAAAGGAGCCCATGAAATAAAAATAAAACTACCTCCCTCCTTGATGTAAAATAAAATAAAATGAAGCAAAGAAAGATATCCACACCTTTGGCGCTAATCCTGACAGCTGCTTCAATTCACAGAACTTTATATTTAAAACCATTTTGGAGAAAATGAATACAAGCAGTGAGGGCCTCCTGCTTTTAAACATTTTGCAACGATCCAGATGGTACTTTTAGCCCCTGGCCTTATTTTACCATGGTGTAGCGGGACAAGACATAGATTTTCCAAGGTACATTTAATCAACATAGGACTGAAGATGTCTGGGTTTATATTCTGTGATATTCTTAAGGCTATGTTCATTAAATCCAAACAAAAAAGGGAGAAATCTTAGTAGAACAGAAGTGATGCACACTTGATGATCAGATCAATATAAATGTTTGTGATTCCTGACTGTGGCCCCCAGTCCATGAGCCAGCTGTTTCTACAACTTGGTATTTGTGGCTCATCCCCTGCTCTGATGCATCATTTGCTAATGGATCATCTGGGGTGGGTGCCCTTCATGAAGCCTGCATCAGTAGCAGAGAGGTGTGGCCCTGCAGTGCTGGGGACCACTTATCTTTCAAAATATCTAAACATATTCTTCCCAACTTGTCTCCATTAAAATGATAAATATAGTTCATGAAATGTATTTTAGGAGCTGCCATTGGATATTCTTTTGGAAGGAATAGTTCAAATTTTTTTTTAAATTTTTGATTTCAGAGTATTACAGGGGTACACACATTTTGGTTACATGATTTGCATTGGTGCATTTTAAGTCATTGTTTTAAGTGTGCCCCTTGCTCAGAATATGAGCATTGCATTGTTATGTGTGAGTTCACCTCCCCCTCTGCCCCACAGATTTTTATGGAGTTTTACTTCCGCATGTACATAAATGGTGATTGGCTGGTTCCCATTTAGTATTAACTACATGTGATGTTGTTTTTCCATTCTTGTGATAACTTCCTTCAGGAGAATGGTGTCCAGATCCATCTAGGTTGTTACAAAAAAAATTAGATCACCAATTTTTTTTTTTTATGGCTGAGAATGTCTTCATGCTATACATATTCCACATTTAATTAATCCATTCATGTATGTATGAGCTCTTAGGGTTTTAAAGTCCCTCCCTTAAAGGGGGAACTCTGGGGGCCAACAGTGACCACATGAAACTAATGCGCGTAGCTCTCATCTGGTTCTGCTCTGATGCCAGGAGCTGATTCTGGCAGCAAACGCTGGGTTTCCTTTATGATCTGACAGGACATCCTGGCCATCTATTCAGATCCTGAGTTTGGCCTCTGCTCTCATCTCAGAATATATAGATTTCTTTTCAATAAAAGTTTTCTAGATTTTTTTTTTAAACATATACACCTTGTTGTGTTTTCACATTGCCTTGTAGGCAGTTCTGAGTGAAATTCGTGGTTTATATTTAGTAAGGTATGGCCGACTTTCTGTTATGTCTGTAACTGCACCACTGTCTTCAACTTATTATTTTTGGTGATCTCCCTTTCTTCACAATTTCCTCACTTTTCTTTCCTCACAGGCTACATGCATTTTGCAGAGTACATAATTTTTAGATTGCAGTGATGCTGTCTATAAATATAAAAATAATTTCTTCTGAAAGATATTTGAGGTAGATCAGAATGTGCTGGGGTCTAAGATAAGCACTGTTGATTACCTCCTTTGTTTTTTACCTAAAAGGTGTTAATTTCCTATATTTTGTAAACAAAAACACGAAAGTACAGAAACAAAGAGTAATCCACTTGTCTGCTGGCTCTCCTCTAGCAAGTGGAGGGGACTGAATTCCAATATAAATTGGTTTGACTCTAAAATTCATGTTGATTAGTCATTACATAAAGCTGTTTCTTAATACTAAAATAACAGAACAGATGACTGCTTTTATTGTTGCTGTAGAATCATTATCAAAGGTTTCTGATGTAATAGAACATATAATCTTTAACAAAGAGGATGTGCTATTAAAAATTAGATGTTTTAAGCCTCCATTATTTGCATATTTTCTTGAAATTTTGATAGAGCAAGTGTTTTGCCACATCTTGTCTTTACTGCCAAGAATGATTTCAAGGTCTGCTCCATATGTGACTCGGTGTAGCACCCAGGGGAAATGCATGCCTCTTAATGACATACGGGGAAACACAGCCAACAATCCTTTCATAGACTGTAGCAAATGCTTCCTGGCACTTTCTAGCAATCTTCCACCATGCTTTATTCTTTCAAGTTACACTCCCAATGCCTTTGCTTCTCTCTTTTTCCCCCCTGGTCTTCTACTGTTACTATCCATGGCTGAGTCTTTCTGTTTAGACTTGTTTAAATGGGAAAACTCTGCTTAGTTCCAGTTCCTTTTGGAATATGGTGACTGCCTTAAAGGGATCTCTTTTTAAAATTTTTCTAGTTTCATAGTCATGGTTAAAATAAAAAGGTTGAGGAAGTGTAGGTATGACAAAAAATTTAACAATTTAGATTGTGGGTGCCTTAGTGGGAGAAGGTTGTTTGTGGTAGTGTCAAGGAAAGCGTTGTGGCGTTGTTAACTTCTGAAATGGGCAAATAGTGAAGGGATGCTCAGAACCTTGGAAGAGTTTTCTTCTCTAACGAAGTCATATAAAAACCCTTCTACTGATGCAGAACAAGTTCTTCTCAGAAGACAGAAGCAGCAATCAGAAAGCCTGAAAGATGCAGCCCAATTAGAGAAGTCATTTCCTAGAAAACTAGTACCCAAGACAGTCATTTTTCAGAGAATCGAAGGAGGCAAGATCTCTATCACTTTAGCTTTTCAACATATCCATGAAATAACTAATAAGAGCAGAAATGTCTGGAACTATAAGCAGGTAATTCATAAAATTTCTGCCTAGAGTGATCATTGTGAACAATACATTCTGAAAGAATGAAAAGCCTTTGCAACTGTGCTGTCATTCTGGCGCAGACTCACCTAGGCTGAGGATCAGAAACACAAAAGATGGTCTGTTGAGGATACAAATCAGACTATGGAAGAAAAAGAGGATAAGAAGAGAACCAGGAGTAAAATTGGTTTTTTTTCAACCAGACTTTGCTGAAAGTTTCACCACAGCCTTAAGAAAGTAGAATTAGAAGTCAATATTTCAACTTTGTTTTGTATTTCTTACAAGTTATGTCTGTGCAGGGCCAATTTATCCATTATGTAATACAGGCATGGTTCCTAGGGCTATAAACTTTCAAAATATCTACAGATATATATGCAACCTGAAGAATGATATATTGGCTCTCCAGTATGAAAATAGCAAAATCAAAAAGAATGAATACTTAATGGAATATCCACAAAGCATAGTAGTATATTACTTGTTTATAATGTAACTTATATCTTAAGATAGAAGATAAATAATAAGGAAAACATAAAATATTTTATTCTTATATGAAGAACAGTATAAAAATCCTCTTTTATGACAAAAATATTCTTAATGTGTGATACAGGCATTTGAAAATATGATATGCACTGAGACCTTTAAAATTAAGAGAGGTTGTCTATGATGGTGGTTGTGAAACAACTCAAAATAGGTTTATATACGTATATGTTTATGTTAGTGTTTTATTGGTATGAAATAAATTAAATAATTATGTAATCAAGGTGTTGGTTGGGGCTGTGTTGTCACCTGGAGGCTTGATTCATCTGGAGAAGATGAAGTCATCGTGGGAATGATATCCCATCATCTTTGTCATATTATGTAATCTAGAAAAACATCCCATTAACTTACTATATTCTTTTGGTAAGTAGTCTCAGCTATGCCTGATTATATAATTGGCCAGGGGATCACACATCCTTAGGTGATTTACTGGGGCTTATATTAGGATGTGTCTGCCATAACGTTTAAAGTTATGTTTTTTTTTAATAAAGGTTTTATTCTATGGTATGGGCTCAATTATTGTCAATTATTTCTTTAGTTGTCTTTATAAAGTTCTGAGATAAAGTACCATTTCAGCATACAGTAGGTACAGGATAAATGAACTCAGGGAAGATTCTTTTGTTTTATTTTCTTTTTAAAATTAAATCATAGCTTTATTAAATCATGCAATCATGGGGTACAATGTACTGGTTTTACATACAATTTTAAATGCTTTCGTCAAACTGGTTAACATAGCCTTCACAGCATTTTCTTAGTTATTGTGTTAAGACATTTATATTCTACACCTAGTAAATTTCTCATGATGATCTCTTAAGATACCACAATAATTCTCAGACTTCTTTTTGATCTTCTCTTTGA
>CAUYQV010034568.1:0-21976 GCA_963574575.1 Galagoides demidoff | reverse complement strand
TCTTTAAGGTAACCATCATTAATATACCTCAAGTAAACCAGTAACAGTAACCAGTGAACAGTTTGCAACGTCTGTAAATTCATCAAGCTGGATACTAAATATTGGAAGTGGAGCAGCTTTAATTTCCTGGATTACCTGATCGAGAATATCAGCAGACATGTCATCTATTCTGCGGACAGTGTCATTAGATAAGGAAATTGCACTCAATTTTGTAACAAATTCATGTCGAATCGAACAATGTCTTTGGCCGCTGGCAACAGTAAATCCTCAGCAATGGTGTGAAGTTTCATAGCTCTGGCAACTCTAAGTGCCACCAAATATGAAGCTTCAATGGCTTCTATGTTTTTTGTGGTACTTGCCACCAGTGTCAAGTCTGGCTTTCTTGAGTCCATCAGCTTTGCTTCTGAAATAGTTGATGTCCTTGTTAACAAAGCTTGGATGCTTGCTGTCAAAATGGCATTTTAGTTTGTTTGACTTCACAGATTCAGCTAATAGAACTTCACAACAGGCTTGGTGCCTGTGGCTCAAGTGGCTAAGGCACCAGCCACATACACCTAAGGTGGCGGGTTCAAATCCAGCCTGGGCCACCAAACAATGATGGCTGCAACCAAAAAAATAGCCGGGTGTTGTGGTCCCAACTACTTGGGAGGCTGAGGCAGGATACTTGCTTGAGCCCAGGAGTTAGAGGTTGCTGTGAGCTGTGATGTCACAGCACTCTACCCAGGGGGACTGCTTGAGGCTCTGTCTCAAAAAAAAAAAGAACTTCACAACAAATAACACATTGTGGTTTCTCAATTCCTGTTGTAATTATTGAGGTAAAACCATACTGTAAAAAATCCTCACTATATTTTCTTAATGTTCTTCTCTACATGATCAATTGTCATGGGATGGTTTGCTAATGAAAATAATATATAACAATAGCTTTAATAAACAAAAGATGGGGTGGTGCCTGTGGGTCAGAGGGGTAGGGTGCTGGCCCCATATGCTGGAGGTGGCAGGTTCAAACCCAGCCCCAGCCAAAAACTGCAAAAAAACCCCAGGGCAGTGCCTGTGGCTCAAAAGGGTATGGCGCTGGCCCCCTATTCTGGAGGTTGTGGGTTCAGCCCCAGCCCCAGCCCAAAACTGCAAAATAATAATAATAATAATAATAATAATAATAATAATAATACAAAAGATGATACATGGCATAGTTCAGTCAATACAGTTCATTAAAGTTTCCTATGATTTACCATTCTCTTTTTTTCTTAACATACCTGTTACTGTCACAAGGGGGCAGTATTCACACCAACCACAGCTGAATATAAAAAGACCAGTTTTTTGCAGTAGTTTATGATTTTACAGTACATGGTTTTACATTTACCCAGTAATTAGATTCATGAAGTATCATTTTACCCCCAATACTGCTGCTTTCAACACAGAGCTGCTTTTAGCAAAGTAGCTGCTTTCAACATGTGTGATCAGTCTGCATAAGTACATTATGGCGCCAACCTTGTCACATATACCTGTATTTGTATAGGGTTATGTGATAGGGTTGGCTCTGGGTACTCATAGGTGGGCGTATCTGCATGTGGGCTACCTGCCTGGAAACAGATAAAGGAGTGGTGTCTCCATTCCTGTGACCCTGGGAAATATGTGTTTTCTGATGGTCTTAGGCAACCCCCAAATGGGTGGAGACCCACAGGTTGAGAACTGCTGCTCTAGAAGCAGAGAACAAGCCCCTGTCGACAGCCAGCATGGAATTGAATCCTGCAGCAACCCGAATGAGCGTGGTAGCAGACCCAGGCAGAGAGCATCTGGAAAGGGGCCTTGAGACTCTGAGTCAAGTTGTCCCTGGATGTCAGACCTATCAAGTGAAGTGATACACTTGAGGTTTATGCCCTGAGTTTGTGGGAATTTATTATGACAGCAATATAAATCAAATACACTGGCTCAACACCTATAGCTCAAGTGGTGAGGGTACCAGCAATGTACACCAGGGCTGGCAGGTTCAAATCCAACCCAGGCCTGCCAAACAACAGTGACAACTACAACAACAACAACAACAACAAAGGGCTGGGTACTGTGGCAGGTGCCTGTAGTCCCAGCTGCTTGGGAGGCTGAGGCAAGAGAATGGCATAAGCCCAGGAGTTTGAGGTTGCTGTGAGCTGTAGCATCCACAGCACTCTACCCAGGGTGATGGCTTGAGACTCTGTCTCAAAAAAAAAAAAAATTGAATACACTTAAGAAATGAGCATGAGGCTCAACACCTGTAGCTCAAGTGGCTAAGGTGCCAGCTACATACACTAGAGTTGGCGGGTTCAAATCCAGCCCGGACCTGCCAAACAACAATGACAACTACAACCCAAAAATAGTTGGGCATTGTGGTGGGTGCCTGTAGTCCCAGCTACTTGGGAGGCCGAGGCAAGAGAATCACTTAAGGCCAGGAGCTGGAGGTTGCTGTGAGCTGTGATGTGGCCTTAATAAACTGCAAACTTGGGGTGGCATTAATAAACAGCAAACTGGGCCTGTGGCTCAGTGGGTAGGGTGCCAACCCCATATACTGAGGGTGGTGGGTTCGAACCTGGCCCTGGCCAAACTGCAATAACAACAAAAAAATAGCTAGGCATTGTGGCAGGCACCTGTAGTCCCAGGTACTCAGGAGGCTGAGGTAAGAGAATCGCCTAAGCCTTGGAGTTTGAGGTTGCTGTGAGTTGGGATGCCATCTACTCTACTGAGGGCGATAAAGTGAGACTCTGTCTCTAAATAAATAAATAAACAAACTAACTGAAAACTTGATTTCGATTTCTTTTCTTTTCTTTCTTTTTTTTTTCTTTTTTTTTTGAGACAGAGTCTCACTTTGTTACCCTTGGTTGAGTGCCATGCTGTCACAGCTACCAGCAACCTCAAACTCTTGGGTTCAAGTGATCCTTTTGCTTCAGCCTCTTAAGTAGCTGGAACTATATGCACCCCAACTATGATTGGTAGGTTTTTTTATTTTTAGTAAAGAATGGACTCTCCCTCTTGATCAGGCTGGTCTCCCACTCTTGAGCTCAAGCAATCCAACCGCTTTGCCTCCCAGAGTGCTAGGATTGCCTGGCCGCCCTTTTTTTTCTTTTGAGACAAAGTCTAGCTCCGTCACCCAGGCTGGAGTGCTGTAGCGTTAGCCTAACTCACAGAAACCTCAAATTTCTGGGTTCAAGTGATCCTCCTACCTCAGCCTCCTGGGCAGCTGGGACAAGTGTCCACCACCAGTCCTGACTGATTACCCTTTGTAATTTTAAATAACTTAGAGGAAATATCTTAAGACCTGACTACTGTCAGCAAGTAAGTGACAGTGTGTGTACACTGCCTTGTTCCCTGCTCTCACCTTCCCAGTATAAGCACAATATGGTGGTTTACCGCTCAAATCCCTTGTAGAATGTTCCCTGGGGGCCTCCATAATCTCCAAGGATGAGTAAAGGGAAGAGCTGTCACATCAGACTATACCGCACTTGAATTCTGTCTCTGTTTCCTTCAAGATGATTGACTTTGAACTCATGACTCCATTTCCAACTCTCAGTTTCATAAAAAAGGTAATTAACAATAAAAATTACTAAAGGCTCACTCTGAATTATCTCACTCCACCCTCACAATAATCACCCTATGAGGAGGATTCTACAGTTACTCTTGCTGATCAATGGAGGAAAGTGAAGCCCAGGAGGTTATAGGGCTTGTACAAGGTCCCAGGGCTGGGAAGGTCTGAATCTGGATTACAAAGCCAGGCAGGTGGACACCAGATACCACATTCTTCACCTTTACATATAATAGTTTATAACTTGAAGCTGAAGGAATGCTGTGAGGATCCAAGGACATAATGACATTAAAGCCCCTGGAGTGATCGTAGCTATTATCATCATAGCCATTCATTCATTCGTTTCCCACGCATAAGATGGAGGAAAACAGCATCAATGTATCTCAATATCAAACAGTATCAATCTCCAGGGTCAAGTAAAAATGGTAGTGGGGTACAATGTGCTGATGTGGCCAGGAGGAGGGAGGGTATTTGGTGGGACCTCACCTAATGTGCACAATGCAATGGTACATTTCAAAACTATTAAGAGTAGCGTATAAATAACTTCTGTTATGTTAATGCCATACACAAATAAAGTAAAAATGGTAATTAAAGTAAAATGCTGGGCAGCACCTGTGGCTCATTGAGTACACCACCGGCCACATATACCAAGGGTGGCAGGTTTGAACCCGGCCCTGGCCAAACTGCAAGAAAAAATAGCTGGGTGTTGTGGTGGGCAACTGTGGTACCAGCTACTCAGTAGGCCAAGGCAAGAGAATCACCTAAGCCCAAGAGCTAGAGGTTGCTGTGAGCTGTGACGCCATAGTACTCATTGGGCACCAAGGGCAAAAAGTGAAACTCTGTCTCTAAAAAAAAAAAAAATAATAATAATAATAATAAAGTAAAATGCTTAGGCTGGGTGCCTGTAGCTCAGTGGTTAGGGCGCCAGCCACATACACTGAGGCTGGAGGATTGGAACCGGGCTCAGGCCTGCTAAACAACAATAACAACTGCAACAACAACCACAAACAAAAAAAAATAGCCAGGCATTGTGGTGGGTACCTGTAGTCTCAGCTACTTGGGAGAGTGAGGCAAGAGAATCGTTTAAGCCCAAGAGTTTGAGGTTGCTGTGAGCTGTGATGCCACAGCACTCTACCAAGGGTGACATAGTGAAACTCCGTCTCAATAAAAAAAAAAAATAATGGTAGCTATTATTGTTTGGGGTGGGTTTGGGGTTGAGCCTGGTAATAATCATAATTATAATAATATCAATGCCCTCTAGCCAGTGACCACTACAGGCATGCTCTTAGTTATATAAAGTTAAGGTTATTAGCTGGTTGTAGTGAGGGCAGCAATATACCTGACAAATCACATGTTATCTCAGTAAGAAGAAATCAGAAAGAGCTCGTTAAATGATTTGAGTTTGGCCGGTGCCATAGCTCACACCTGTGATCATAGCACTTTGGAAGGATGAGGTGGATAGATTGCTTTAGCTTAGGAATTGGAGACCTGCCTGATCAAGAGCAAGACCCTGTCTCTAATTAAAAATAAAAAAACTTGGCTTGGCGCCTGTGGCTCAAGTGGCTAGGGCGCCAGCCACGTACACCTAAGGTGGCAGTTTTGAATCCAGCCTGGGCCGCCAAACAACAATGATGGCTGTAACCCAAAAAAATAGCCAGGCGTTGTGGCGGGCGCCTGTGGTCCCAGCTACTTGGGAGGCTGAGGCAGGAGACTCACTTGAGCCCGGTTGCTGTGAGCTGTGGTGCCATGGCACTCTGCCCAGGGGGATAGCTTGAGGCTCTGTCTCAAAAAAATAAAATAAAATAAAATAAAGTAAAATAAAAAAACTTGGCCAGGTGAGGTGGCTCACACCTATAATCACAGAGTTCTGAGGCAGGTAGATTGCTTGAGCTCAGGAGCTCAAGACCATTCTAAGCAAGAGCAAGACCCTGCCTCTAAAAATAGTGGCACCTGAAGTCCCAGCTACTCAGGAGGCTGAGACGAGAGGATCACCTTAACCCAGGAGTTTGAGTTTTCTGTGAACTATGACACCACGGCACTCTACTTGGGGCAACAGAATGAGTAGAAACAAACAAACAAAAAAAGAACAGAACAAAAACTAGTTGAGGCTTGGTGGTAGGTGCCTATAGTCTCAGTTACTGGAGACTATAGGGCAAGAAGGAAGCTACATGGGCAGCAGGGTTCCTTGAGCCCAAGAGTTTGAGGTTGGTATGAGCTATGCTGCCACCACACTCTGCCCAGGGTGACAGATCGAGACTGTCTCAAAAAGAAAAAAAGGTTTTGAGCTTGTGTATATAGTCTTAGCTACTTACTTAGCTACTCGGGAGAGTGCAGTGGGAGGATCAATTGATACCAGGAATTTGAGGTTACAGTGAGCAGTGAGGTATGATAATGCACTCCAGCCTGGGTGACAGAATAAGGCCCTATCAATTTTTTTTTAGACTTTGGTAAAAACATAATAAGGAAAAAAATTTGTTTGTTATTTGTATTTTATCTTGTGTATTCTGTAACAAACAAGTAGTAAATTATGTATTCAAAAAAATTGCACAGCTCTTGTTAAAGCTTTATTGATAGGTACTTTCTATTTCGGTTGCTGATACAATGCTATCTTTCTTTTTCTAATATTATTTTGTAATTCTTTTTTATATAGGAACATAGTTGATGTTGTAGAATTATTTTGAAGTTAGCTACGTTGCTGAATTTTTCTTTTGTTTTTGGTAATTTGCAAGTAACTTGGTAACTCAGAAGTAATGAAATTTGTATTTTTTTTTACAAACCATTGGGATTTTTTTTTTTTTTTTGAGACAGAGCCTCAAGCTGTCCGCCTGGGTAGAGTACTGTATCATCACAGCTCACAGCAACCTCCAACTCCTGGGCTCAAGCGAGTCTCCTGCCTCTGCCTCCCAAGTAGCAGGGACCACAGGTGCCTGCCACAACACCTGGCTATTTTTTGGTTGCAGCCATCATTGTTGTTTGGCGGGCCTGGGCTGGATTCAAACCTGCCACCTTAGGTGTATGTGGCTGGCACCTTAGCCGCTTGAACCACAGATGCCGAGCCCACCATTGGGATTTTTCAGGTATCATAATTGTACTAGCTAGGATCTTCAACTTTACTAGGAGTGGCAGTAATGAGTACACTTAACTCATAGTTGATTTGTAGATAATGCTTGTGTTTCCTCATAAAATTGATATATTTGTCCCAACGTTATCTTCAATGATTATGCCAATGTTTTGCCTATAGTTGGTGTTCTGTAAATATTCATGGAATAAAGGAGCCTGAAATAAAATTTTAAAAAGTAAAAAATTTTTTTTGAGTTTGTGTTGGATGATCTGGAGATGATTCAAAGAAGCAGAAGTACACCAGTGATGAGGTACTATAATGGTGAACTTCATGTGTCTACAAGGCTAGGCTGTGGTGCCCAGCTGTGTGGTCCAACACTAATCCATATATTGCTATGAAGGTATTTCATAGTGTGATTATGATTTTCAATCAGTTGACTTTAAATAAAGATTATGTAGGCTTGGCGCCAGTAGCCCAGTGGTCAAGGCCCCGGCCCCATACACTGGGGCTGGCGGGTTTGAACCCCAACCGAGCTAGCTAAACAGCGACAACTGCAACCAAAAAATGGCTGGGCATTGTGGCAGGTGTCTGTAGTCCCAGGTACTTGGGAGGCTGAAACAAGAGAATCTCTTAAGCCCAAGAGTTTAAAGTTGCTGTGAGCTGTGGGAAAAAAAAAAAAAAATTTAGATGTGCCTCCTCCAATGAACTGAAGGCCTGAAGAGAAAACATTGAAGTTTCTCAAAGAAGAAGAAATTCTGCTTGAGTCTCCACTCTCTCACTCTACTCGATGGATATCAGGCTTGCCAGCCCTCATGATGGTGTGAGTCAGTTCCTTAAAATAAACCTGTCTCTCACTGTCACTAGCTCTCGGTAGATAGTGGTAGAGACATAGATAGATGGTGGGTAGAGAGATATAATACCTATCTATCTATCCATTCATCTGTCCTATTGGTTCTGTTTCTTTGGAGAACCAAGACTGACAGACACCTTATTGAATCTAACCTAGAGGTGAGAAGAACAAAGGGGACTAATGCTGTCATTGATAAAGAAGTAGCAGTCACTCATGTTAGCCAGAAGAGGGGGATATTTGGTCACTACTGTGATTTAGACATGTGACATGTTCTTTTAGTTTGAACTCAGATGTGAGTACAGAATTATTTTTATTTGTCTCTCTCTCACTCTCTCTCTCTTTTTTTTTTTCTTGGGACAGAGCCTCAAGCTGTTGCCCTGGGTAGAATGATGTGGTGGCGTCACAGCTCACAGGAACCTTCAACTCCTGGGCTTAAGCAATTCTCTTGCCTCAGCCTCCCAAGTAGCTGGGACTACAGGCGCCCACCACACTGCCTAGCTATTTTTTGGTTGTAGTTGTCATTATCGTTTGGCAGCCCCGTGCTGGATTCGAACCTGCCAGCTCTGATGTATGTGGCTGGAGCTTTAACTGCTTAAGCTACAGGCGCCAAGACTATTTTTATTTCTCAATAAGAAAAACAATAATTTTTTTTTGAGACAAAATCTCATTTTGTCGCCCTCCATAGAGTGTTGTGGCCTAATAGCTCACAGAAACCTCAAACTCTTAGACTCAAGGAATCCTCTTGCCTCAGCCTCCTATGTAGCTGGGACTACAGGATCCAGCCATAAAGTCAGGCTACTTTTTTCTATTTTTAGTAGATACAGGGTGCCACTCTTGCTCAGGCTGGTCTCCAACTCCTGAGCTCAAGGGATACTCCCAACTCGGCCTCCCAGAGTAGTGGGATTACAGGAATTAGCCACTGTGCCCCATTCCCTTGCAAAAAACTTTCTGGAGCCAGGCACAATGGCACATACCTTATGATTTCTGCTACTTAGGAGACTGAGGTGAGAAGGTCATTTGAACACAGGAGTTCAAGACATGCATGGGCAACATAACAAGACTGTCTCTAAAACCAACAACAATATCAACAAGAAAACAATTATAGGCACTTTATTCAACTCTAAGAACATCTTTGTGGTAGTTGTTATTGCTCTCCCATTCTATGGATGAATTGACTGAGGCTCAGCTGGAGTCCAGTTGTTCCAAATCAACAATCAGATGGCAGAGGCTAGGTGTGGTGGCTCATACCTCTATTCCTAGGATTCTGGGAGACTGAGTAGAGAGAATCCCTTGAGCTCAGGAGTTCAAGACCAGCCTGAGCAAGAGTGACACCCTATCTCTCCTAAAATTAGAAAAATTAGCTAGGTGTCATGTAAGGGGCCTGTAGTACCAGCTACTTTGGAAGCTGAGGCAAGAGGAATACTTGAACCCCAGAGTTTGAAGTTGTTGTGAACTATATTGATGTGTGGGCACTCTAGCCTGGGGCAACAGCGTGAGACTGTCTAAAAAAAAAAAAAAAAAAAAAAAAAGAAGGCTCAGCACCCGTAGCACAGTGGTTATGGTGCCAGCCACATACACAAAGGGTGGCAGGTTCAAGCCCAGCCAGGCCAGCTAAACAACAATGATAAATGCAACAAAAAAATAGCTGGGCATTGTGGCGGGCACCTGTAGTCCCAGCTACTTGGGAGGCTGAGGCAAGAGAATCTCTTAAGCCCAAGAGTTTGAGGTTGCTGTGAGCTGTGACAGTACAGCACTCTACCAAGGGCAACATAGTGAGACTCTGTCTTGAAAGAAAAGAAAGAAAGAGAGAGAGAGAGAGGGCGGCGCCTGTGGCTCAAAGGAGTAGGGCGCTGGCCCCATATGCCAGAGGTGGTGAGTTCAAACCCAGCCCTGGCCAAAAAAACTACCAAAAAAAAAAAAAAGAGAGAGAGAGAGAGAGAAAGAGAAAGAAAGAAAATGGCTTTAAGAGCCAGCTCAAAGAGTAACAAACCAAAGTAGAAATGGTGGGGTATGAAAAAATAAGACAAACGAGATAAAAGTGAGCGGGCTAGGAAGTCTGGTTCAGCTGATGGCTGCGGCCAGCAAGGAACCTTGTGAACAGCTTTATTTGTATAGTACCTAAACTAGGTTGCTATATTAACAATGTTGCAAATCAGCAGGGAAAGCAAGTGGGAATATTTTCATTTTACAAGGTTAACAGGAAATAATAATACATGGGGTAAAGATTAACTTCAGGGAAAGAAGGCTATGTGCTTTTAGGTAAAAGATATACAGAAGCTACGTGACTTCTGGCACAGGGAGCAAGGAGAAAGAACTAAAGAACTATTGTATTAGGGAGGGAAGGAGAAGCAGTTTGGGGTTTGTTCCTTGAACGCACCTCACCTCTCGGGCTGTGGGGGTCTTCCTACCTCACAATCCGCACTCCACAAAATGGCAGAGCTATGGTTACCATTGAAATATACACTTCAAAATAGTAAAGATATGTGGCTTGCTGCCTGTACTCAGTGAGTAGGGCGCCAGCCACATACACCGAGGCTGCTGGGTTTAAGCCCAGCCTAGGCCTGCTAAACAACAATGACAACTGCAACCAAAACATTGCCAGGTGTTGTGGTGGGTGCCTCTAGTCCCAACTACTTGGGAGGCTGAGGCAAGAGAATTGCTTAAGCCCAAGAGTTTGAGGTTGCTGCCATAACCACTTGCTATAGGCACTGAGCCTTGGAACCAGTCTTGACAATATAGAGACCGTGTCTCTTCAAAAATTTAAAAAAAAAAATCAAGCTGTGTGCACTGGCTCATACTTTTGGACTCTGGGAGGCCGAAGCAGGAGAATCTCTTGAGCTCAGGAGTTGGAGACCAAAGTGAGACCTTGTCTCTAAAAGTTGCTGGGTGCTGTGGCAGGTGCCTACAGTCCCAGCTACTTGGGAGGCTGAGGCAAGAGAATCAACTGATGCCACAGCACTCTATTTAGGGTGAGATAGTGAGACTCTGTCTCAAAAAAAAAAAAAATGGTAAAGTTGTGAATACAAATGATAAGAATGTTGACCAGGGCTCGGCACCTGGAACTCAAGTGGCTAAAGTATCAGCCACATATACCAGAGCTGGTGGGTTCAAATCCAGCCCTGGCCTCCCAAACAACAATGACAATTATAACCAAAAAATAGCTGGGTGTTGTCTGGTGCCTGTAGTCCCAGCTCCCTGGGAGGCTGAGGAAAGAGAATTGCTTAAACCCAGGAGGTGGAGGTTGCTGTGAGCTGTGATGCCACATCACTCTACCCAGGGTGACAGCTTGAGGATCTGTCTCAAAAAAAAAAAATGTTGACCCGGTTCAATAGTTCACACCTGTATTCCCAGCACTTTGGGAGGCTTAGGTGGGAGGATCACTTGAGGCCAGGAGATTGAGACTAGTATTTTTTTTTTTTTGAGACAGAGTCTCACTTTGTCACCCTTGGTAGAGTGCTGTAGCGTCATAGCTCACAGCAACCGCCAGCTCTTGGGCTTAGGCAATTCTCTTGCCTCAGCCTCCTAAGTAGCTGGGACTACAGGCACCTGCCACAGAGCCCAGCTATTTTTTTGTTGCATGTGTCATTGTTGTTTAGCTGGCCCAGGCCAAGTTCGACTGGCCAGCCTGGGTGTATGTGGCTGGCACCATAACCACTCAGCTACAGGCACTGAGCCTTGAGTCCAGTCTTGACAATATAGAGACCGTGCCTCTACAAAAATCAGGCTGGGTGCGCTGGCTCACACCTGTAGTCCTTGCACTCTGGGAGGCCAAAGCAGGAGAATCTCTTGAGCTTAGGAGTTGGAGACCAGAGTGAGACCTTGTCTCTAAAAGTTGCTGGGTGTTTTGGTGGGTGTCTGCAGTCCCAGCTACTTGGGAGGCTGAGGCAAGAGAATCAATTGAGCCCAAGAGTTTGAGGTTGCTGTGAGCTATTACACTACAGCATTCTACCAAGGGTGGCAAAGTAAAACTCTGTCTCCTAAAAATAAAATAAAATAAAAGAGTAAAATAAAAAATGGCAGAGCTTTATTGGGACTCCAGATCTGAATTACCATGCCTAGTTATTAGGGAGGTAGACGTAGAGTTGGGAAAAAAATCAAATGACATGCCAGGATAATTAGGGAGTTGAGATAGTGTAGGGCTAGAGATGGGGAGGAAAAAAGGGGATGATGGCTCAGTGTCCGTTACACTGAGGCTGGTGGGTTTGAATCCCGCCCGGGGCCAGCTAAAACAACAATGAACAACTGAAACAAAAAGTAGCCGGGCGTTGTGGCAGGCTCCTAGCTACTGGGAGGCTGAGGCAAGAGAATTGCTTAAGCCCAAGAATTCGAGGTTGCGGTGAGCTGTGACGCCACAGCAGTCTATCCAGGATGACATAGTGAGAATTTGTCTAAAAGAAACCACAGGGGCGGCACCTGTGGCTCAAGGAGTAGAGCACCGGCCCCATATACCAGAGGTGGTGGGTTCAAACCTGGCCCGGGCCAAAAAAGAAATTGCTTTAGCTTTTTGGGCAGTGCCTGTTACTCAAGGAGTAAGGGGCCGGCCCCATATACCAGCGATGGCGGGTTCAAACCCAACCCCGGCCAAAAATTGCAAACAAACAAACAAACAAAAAAAATTTTCTTTGGTCTGGCGCTTGTGGCTCAAGTGGCTAAGGCGCCAGCTACATACACTTAAGGTGCCGAGTTTGACTCCAGCCTAGGCCTGCCAAAACAACAATGACAGCTGCAACCAAAAAATAGCCGGGCGTTGTGGAGGGTGCCTGGGGTCCCAGCTACTTGGGAGGCTAAGGCAGGAGACTCACTTGAGCCCAGGAGTTGGAGGTTGTTGTGAGCTGTGATGCCACGGCACTCTACCCAGGGGGACAGCTTGAGGCTCTGTCTCAAAAAAAAAAACAAACAAACACACAGAAAGGGAATGCTGTTGGCCAGAGATGAACTAGGTGTGTGTGTTAGTTTTCCACAGCACAACAAATTACCCCAGACTTAGCGGCTTGAATTTATCATCCCACAATTGCCATTATCAGAAGTCCAGGCAGAGTTTATTTGGGTTTTCTTTCTTTCTTTTTCTTTTTCTTTTTTTTTTTAGATAGAGTCTCACTATGTCGCCCTGGGTAGAGTGCTGTGGCGTCACAGCTAACAGCAACCGCCAACTCTTGGGTTTAAGTGATTCTCTTGCTTCAGCCTCCCAAGTAGCTGGGACTACAGGCACCTGCCACAACACCCAGCTATTTTTCGGTTGTAGTGGTCATTATTGTTTGGCAGGCCTGGGCTGGATTCAAACTCATCAGTTCCAGTATATGTGGCTGGCACCCTAGCCGCTGAGCTACAGGCTCCAAGCCTAGTTGGGTTTTCTGTTTCAGCATTTCCCCAGGATGTAATCCACCTGTTGTGGAGGGCTGTGGTTTTATTAGAGGCTCCACTGGAGAAAGATGCGCTTTCAGGCTTCCTCATATTTCTAGCATAATTAATTTCCTTTTGCCTGTATGATTGAAAGCCCCAAAGTTTTGGTGGCTGTTATCTGAAGGTAGCCCTCAGCCACCCATGGTTCCTGGTTAAGAAAGATTTCTCAAGATTCCTGTAAGCCAACAAGGAGACTGTCACCCCAATCTGTTAAGATGGAGTCCAATTCAAGGATTCATGACATCCCGTGATCTTTGCCATATTCTATTGGTTGGAAGGAAAACCACAGGTGCTGCCACACTCTTGGGAATTATACAAAAATGAGGATACCAAGAGGTGGGAAAGCAATGGGGGTCTGTTCCAGGTCCATGCACCATACAGATAGATTTGGAAATGGGATGAAGGTAAGGAAATGGATTTGAGGATGAGGCTTTTGGAGTTTATATTAGCCATCTACTGCTGTGTGTTCCCCAAAAAGTTACCCCAAAGCATAACAGCGTGAAAAAACATTATCTCACATAGTTTCTGAGAGTCAGGAACACAGAAATGGCTTAGTTGGATGGTTCTGGCTCAGGGTTCCTCATGAGGGTACAGGCAAGTTGTCAGCCAGATAACAGTCATCTAATGGCTTGATGGGGACTGGAGGATCTGCTCCCAAGATGCCACACTCACATGTTCCTCACTGGCTGTTTATCACATGGGCCTCTCCATAGACTGCTTGAGGGTTCCCATGACATGGCAGCTGACTTTCCCCAGAGCAACTGATTCAGAAATAGAGCAAGAAGGAAGACACAATATCTTTTATTATCTAGTCACTTCTACCATATTCTTTGAGTTATTAAAAAAAAATCTATAAAGTCTATCCCACACACAAGTGGAGGGGAATTAATCTCTACTTTTTGGAGGGAAATGTGTAAAAATACTTGTGGACATTTTTTGAAACCACCACAGAGTTGATGGTTTGGCTATGGGGACTAGGCTAGTGGTTTGAGCTGTTAAGAATTCTGATTTTCGGCTCAGCGCCTGCGGCTCAAGTGACTAAGGTGTCAGCCACATACACCTAAGGTGGTGGGTTCAAATCCAGCCTGGGCTTGCCAAACAACAATGATGGCTGCAACCAAAAAACAGCGGGGTGTTGTGGTGGGCGCCTGTGGTCCCAGCTACTTGGGAGGCGAAGGCAGGAGACTCACTTAAGCCTAAGGTTTTGTTGTGACCTGTGATGCCACAGCACTCTACCCAGGGGACAGCTTGAGGTTCTGTCTCCAAAAAAAAAAAAAAATAGCCAGGCGTTGTGGTGGGCGCCTGTGGTCCCAGCTACTTGGGAGACGGAGGCAGGAGACTTGCTTGAGCCTAGGAGTTGGAGGTTGCTGTGAGTTGTGATGCCATGGTACTCTACCCAGGGGGACATCTTGAGGCTCTGTCTCAAAAACAAAAAAACAACGACAAAAAAAAGAATTTTGATTTTGTAGTTGGATTAATGTTATTATACTTGATTGACAGTGATGGGGCTTGGAGTCATGGTGCACTGGAATCATGGTAGTGGTGGGTTGCATGATTGGGATTTGGTGTTGATCTGCCTATGGTTGGGCTGGTAGGGCTATCGGGAGTTCAGTGGAGGTGTGGTCAGGGAGTATGGTGTTTAAAGTCATAAGTATGGGTCAACTTGAAGCCTGAGTTATAGTGGAGATAAGGGAAGTATTGTTGGGATGATGGAGTTTGGAGTTGGAATTTTCTGTATTGGCTGTATGGTTCCAATTGCAGTTGAATTTAGGGGGTACAGTGGAGTGTGGGGTCATGGCATTAGGATGGTGTGCACTGAGTAGTGGATTCCTAGTCATAGGAGTTGAAACCACCATTGAGGTGGAAGGTGAAATGGCTGGAGTGGGGATAGATAAGAATTCTGGTGGATTCTCTTGGAGGTAATTACGCTGACCATCTTCCTTTTCTCAGGAGGGACTGGTGTGCAACGGTGGTAGTATATGTAGCCTTTTGCTTGTATGGGTTGCTCTAAGGGACATTACTTTCTGATACATGTTCATGTGTTAGACCTTGTGCTGTATAAAATACATTAGATTAAAAAAAAGAATTTCGGTGGATTCATTTGGAGGTTGTCAATTGGACAACCTGGATTGGTGTTGGATGTTTAGTGAAAGTGGGCTTGAGGTGGAAAGTTGGTGTTGGCTCAGCGCCTGTGGCTCAAGCGGCTAAGGCGCCAGCCACGTACACCTGAGCTGGTGGGTTCGAATCCAGCCTGGGCCCACCAAACAACAATGACAGCTGCAACCAAAACATAGCCGGGCATTGTGGAGGGTGCCTGTAGTCTCAGTTACTTGGGAGGTGGAGGCAGGAAACTCGCTTCAGCCCAGGAGTTGGGAGGTTGTTGTGAGCTGTGATGCCATGGCACTCTACCCAGGGGGACAGCTTGAGGCTCTGTCTCAAAATAAATAAATAAGAAAGAAAGAAAGAAAGTTGGTGTTAGGGCAGGAATTAGGCTCAGGGGAGCTTGTGGGGTTGTTTGACTGAAGTTGGGAGTGGAGTGCATTGGGCAGGTGTTGGGGGTTGTGGTTGAATCTCTGCTTGTAACTAGGAATTCCTGGTTGGGCACAGGGATGGATGCAAACTCTTTTCTGCCTTGATCCTCGTCTCTACCTGCCCTTCCCAAGAGCATAGCAAACACCACACACCCAGCTCACACATCTTTATTGGCCTGGATGTGGGGTCACCAAACAGGCGGCCCCTGTCCTGCACTAGCACAGCTGTGGAGATCTTCACTCTTGTTCCTGAGGGAGACCAGCTCCCTGCTGGAAGGGGTCAGAAGTCAGAGGATGTCATGGTTGCCTTGGATCCCCAAGTCTGACTGGAGAGAGATCCATACTTGTGCCTCAAGTCCTTCTCCCCTGTCCTTCTGAACCTGCGCTTGAGATGCTGTCCCGTCTGGAACAGAGAGGCCACATCCAACAGTGCGTCCTCGATGTGCTGCCCCAGCCTGTGGGAGTCCTAGGAGGAAAAACGGGTCAGGTCTAGACGAAGGTGGGAGAGGGGATCCTGGGGGTTGGAGAACCAAGAGGACTGGGGACCTGGACCCTGGAGTCTGAGGGGACCGCAGTCTGAGGTAGGAGGGGCTAGGGGTGCTCCAGTTTGTCTCACCGTTTTTGTGCTTGATTTTTTGCTGGAGATGTGGAAAGTGATCATATCATTCCCCATGAAGATATAAGAAACACCATAACCATGGTCATCAGCCTATAGCGGAAGACAGAGAAAGGAACAAAATAGTCCCTGGTCCCTCCTCCCCTACTACGCAGGGGTGCAGGCCCCAAGCCCTTCTTTCCTCTGGGCCCAGCTCCACTCACAGGCCCGAATCCACCACCCGAAGAAACATAATCCGGGTAATTGTGGACGTCAAACAGGTGCATTTGCTGAACAGGGATTTGGCTGGTGGACAGCTGCCACTGCTCTGAGTAAACCTGTAGATGGGAGACCGTCACATGTGCAGGAAACAGACCTCAGGTCTATACTTCCACGCCTGGCTTTCTCACTGCCCCTGTCAGTGACCCCTAATCCTGGCCCCGCCTCCTCCTGACCACGCCCCACAGGCCACACCCCTCGGCCCGCTTCCCCTCTTTCTGCCTGCCTTTCTTGCCCCTGCTGCCTCCCAGACTTCTCTTCTGTCCATGCCTCCTTTCCCGGCGCCCTTGCCCTGAAGGCTCTCCCTCGGTGGTTCCCCACTTCCCTCTCTAACCCTTTCTCTGTGCTCCAACCTGGGCCAGGAAGGGCGACTGCAGGTGAAGGAATCTGGACACTATGTAGAGAGCGAAGAGGTGGCGGTCGGCTCCCTGCCCGCTCATCGCCGCCTTTAGCAGGGCCTGATGCTTGTCCACCGCCTCACGGAACAGGGTGAGGCACTGCGGGTCCTGGGGTCCCCCGGGGAGGCCACAGATCATGGAAAGACAGCAAATGGGTTTACTGCTGTACTTGTGGCACACCAGGCCTCAGCCCAACTTGCTAAATCCATGCAAGGCAGAGACAGCAACCCCAATTTGCAGAGGGGAAACAGAGGCTCCGAGAAGGTAAATCACTAGCCTAGAACCAGGTGGGTCCCTAGATCTTTCTGATTTCATAGCCAAATACCTTGCACTGAATTACACTAGGTGGGAGCAGAAGGAACAGAGGTTCCCAGGAGAGGTTCCTGAGGTTATGGGGAATGGTGCCAAGTGGAAGTCACAGGTTACACAGAGGTTAAATAAGCAGAGGCCCATCGTGGAACTAGGGCCCCTCTTGGGCGCTCCCAGTCCCCTGTATGACCACCACTGAGGCACACACCACACTCTGCTGGGTGCACTGTCTCCCCATCAGCAAGCTCCTGGAGGTCAGAGAGCAGGGCTACTCATCCCTTGTCCCTAGTGCCATCACAGAGCCTGGTCTCAGTAGATGCTCATAGATCTTGCAAGCCAATGAATAATACACGGAAATGGCCCATGCTGCTGCCAGAGAGGCCTGCACCCACCGTCTTCTCTTTGTCCTCCATGGCTCTCACGAAGCTGCAGGCTTCCCTTGTGCAAGACCTCACTGTCTCTGTCCGGCCTTCCAGGAACAGGCGAGTCATGGCCGACTCGTAAGTCAAGCAGAATTGACCCCTGTCCTGGAGGACAAGGAGCAGAGATGTCTATCAACTGAGCTCAGGACCAACAATGGCAATGACCTAGAGTAACCAGGAAGAGGGCAGGTCTTGAGGGCACAGGTGGACTGAGATCCCGAGGTGGTGGGATGGGGAACTCAACTGACCCGGAAATGGGCCAGCTGCAGGGCTATCTGGATGAAGCTGTCTGAAGAGAGGTGGCAGCGTCTGATGAAGCTCTTGCCGAAGTGGGAGAAGGGGAGGACATGGCAGTCGATGTTTTCTGACAAGGCCTTGGCTCCCCTCAGGGCTAGAGAGATAGATGGATGGATCTGCCAGAGGGGGAGGGAGGGAGGGAGGAGGTAGGGGTTATGGATGGGGGTAGGGTTGGAGCTGAGCATCAGGCTGGGAGGTTGGATAATGAAGGGGAGGAATGTGGAAATGGGGACAAAGAAGGGAGTCAAATGGGACTGGATTTAGGAATGAGGACAGAAGTAGGATTGAGAGCAGTTTGGGATTGGAAATGGGAATGGAGCAGGGAATGGGGTGGGGTGTGGGGGCTGATGTGAGGCTGGCAATGGGTCATGATTGGAGACAGTACAGGGCTTGGGCTTGGGAGCAGGGTTAGGGATAAGGTTGATTTTGAGGTAGAGATTTGGGATGAGTTTAGAATCAAGGCCAGAAATTTCAGGACTTGAAGAAAAGGCCCAGACACCCAGCCTCACCTGGTCTGGAAGGTCCCACTGGAGCCGCCGGGGCCAGGGGAGCATGGGGTCAGGATGTCCCTTGCAGTGACCATCTGCTGAGTAGCCCAGCTGGAAGCATTCTGTGGCCAGAGTGAACTGCATCCAAATGGAGGCAGTCAGAGTCCCTTCCTCTGCACCAAGGGCACCTAGCCAGGGACCTCATTTCATCAGTCTGTTTGGGGTTGGGGGCAGTCCCTTCCCTGGTTAATAGACATCTCTGATGTTCACGGATGGGTCTCAAGGTCCATATCCATCAAGAATGAGACTAACATTAACTGGTCTTCACTGATCTGTACTTCTGACCAGTAGATGACCAGTGGCCACCCCTCCCTTCCCAAGAATCACCCTATGTCCCTGGGACTGGAGAAACGGAGAATAGTTTGGGACTCCCAGGGCAGCATTTATTCTAACTGAGTGGTACCCATATCCTGCTGGCTATGGAATATTCTAAACCAGCCCTAATCACCCACCTACCCCGACCAACCCTCTTTCTTAGTTATAATTCTCACAGTGACCTTAGGAAGAAGGGATTAATACACTCACTGTGAGGTTAGAAATATATTGGGATAGGCTCGGCGCCCATAGCACAGTGGTTACGGTGCCAGCCACATACACCAAGGGTGGTGAGTTTGACCCCAGCCTGGGCCTGCCAAGCAACAATGACAACTGCAAAAAAAAAAAAAATAGCCAGGCACTGTGGCAGGCACCTGTGGTCCTAGTTACTTGGGAGGCTGAGGCAAGAGAATTGCTTGGGCCCAAGAGTTTGAAGTTGCTGTGAGCTGTGGTGCCACGGCACTCTACCAAGGGTGACATGGGATTCTGTCTCAAAAAAAAAAAAAACAAAACTGCTCAGCACCTGTAGCTCAAGCAGCTAAGGTGCCAGCCACATACACCTGAGCTGGCGGGTTCAAATCCAGCCCGGGGCCACCAACAACAATGACAACTACAACCAAAAAATAGCCAGGCATTGTGGTGGGCATCTGTAGTCCCAGCTAGTTGGGAGGCTGAGGCAAGAGAATTGCCTCAGGGAGGTGGAGGTTGCTGTGACCTGTGATGCCACAGCACTCTACTCAGGGAGACAGCTTAAGGCTCTGTCTCAAAAAAAATAAAATAAAAAAGGAAATGTATTGGGAGAATACCTCCCTTTATCTAATTCTACATTACATCTCTTCCTGGGCATGAGGCAATATGCAAAGATAGTAGGACAGCATGAAGTGATGTGAAGGGTCTCAAGTGAAACTGAGTTAGCGGTTTCATTTGCAAATAGAATTAAAAGAGAAAAATTCCCATTTTACAAACAAGAAACAGACACAGAAGGGCCAAAGGTTGGCCAGTTGCAATAGCTGACTCACTCCTGTAATCCTAGCACTGTGGGAGGCTGAGTAGAAAGAATGCTTGAGCTCAGGAGTTCAAAAGTAGCCAAAGCAAGAGTGAGAACCCATGTCTCCTAAAAATAGAAAGGTGAGGGGCTGCCTTGTAGTCCCAGCTACTCAGGAAACTGAGGCAGAAGGATCACTTGCGCAAAAAGGAATTTGAGGTTGCTGGGAGCTATGACTCCATAGCACTCTCTACCCAGGACAACAGAGTGAGACTCTGTCTCAAATAAATATAAACTAAAAAATAGAATGGTGGTGCCTGTGGCTCAGTGGGTAGGGTGCTGGCCCCATATACTGAGGGTGGTGAGTTTGAGCCCAGCCCCGGCTAAACTGCAACGGGAAAATAACTGGGCATTGTGGCAGGTGCTTGTGGTCCCAGCTACTCGGGAGGCTGAGGCAGGAGAATGGCCTAAGCCCAAGGAGTTGGAGCTTGCTGTAAACTGTGACACCACAGCAGTCTACTAAGGGTTAATAAGTGAAACTCTGTCTCAAAAATTAAATTAATTGGCTCAGTGCCTGTGGCTCAAGTGGCTGAGGGGCCAGCCACATACACCTAAGGTGGCGGGTTCAAATCCAGCCCGGGCCTGCCAAACAACAATGATGGCTACAACCAAAAAATAGCCAGGTGTTGTGGCAGGCGCCTGTAGTCCCAGCTACTTGGGAGGTGGAGGCAGGAGACTCACTTGAGCCCAGGAGTTGGAGGTTGCTGTGAGCCGCGATGCCACGGCATTCTACCCAGGGCGACAGCTTGAGTCTCTGTCTCAAAAAAAAATTAAATTAATTAATAAAATAAAATAAAATGGCACTTCCAAAAGGTACCACACCGCCTTAAAAAAAAAGAAAAAGAAAACCCTAAAAACCATTTTGTTAATAGAGAAGCATTTAAGAAAAACGTCAACTGGACAGTGCTCAAAGCTCAGTCAGCAAGGGCACTGGCCACATATACCTAGGTTGGCAGTTTCGAACCCAGCCTGGGTCTGCTAAGCAACAGTGATGACTGCAACCAAAAAATAGCCAGTGTTGTGGCAGGTGCCTGTAGTCCCAGCTACTTTGGGAGGCTGAGTCAAGAGAATCGCTTGGGCCCAAGAGTTGGAGGTTGCTGTGAGCTGTGATGCCACAGCACTGTACCCAGGGCGACGGCTTGAGACTCTGTCTCAAAAAAAAAAAAGTCAATTAATACATTGATCAATAAAAAAAAAAAAGAGACAGAGTCTTACTTTGTCACCCTTGGTAGAGTGCTGTGCTATCACAGCTCACAGCAACCTCCAACTCCTGGGCTTAGGGGATTCTCTTGCCTCAGCCTCTCGAGTAGCTGGGACTACAGGTGCCTGCCACAATGCCCAGCTATTTTTTTGTTGCAGTTTGGCGGGGGTCATGTTTGAACTCGCCACCCTTGGCATATGGGGCCAGCGCCCTACCCACTGAGCCACAGGTACTGCCTTTTAAATGTTTATAATCTAATTGTTGAGTGGAAGTTATAGTTATTTAGACACTGTGTTAGGCAATTTACATACATGGAATTCTTATTTTTGAGACAAGAGTCTCACTTTGTCACCCTCAGTAGAGCGCTGTGGCATCACAGCTCACAGCAACCTCAAATTTCTTGGGCTCAAGCAATTCTGTTGCCTCACCCTCCCCAGTAGCTGGGACTACAGGCACCTGCCCCAAGCCCACCTTTTTTGGGGGGGGCTGGGATTGGGTTTGAACTCGCCACCTCTGGCATATGGGGCCAGTGCCCTACCCTTTTGAGCCACAGGCACCGCCCACCTTTTTTTTTTTCTTTAGAGACTGAGTCTAGCTGGAGTTCAGGCTGGTCTCAAACTCCTGAGCCAAAGAAATCCACCTTCTTCAGCTTCCCAGAGTGTTAGGATTATATGCATGAGCCACTGTGTTCAGCCTACACACATGGAATTCTTTTTTTTTTTTTTTTTTGAGACAGACCCTCAAGCTGTCCCCCTGGGCAGAGTGCTGTGGCATCACAGCTCACAGCAACCTCCAACTCCTGGGCTCAAGTGAGTTTCCCACTTCTGCCTCCCAAGTAGCTGGGACCACAGGCACCCGCCACAACACCAGGCCATTTCCTGGTCACAACCATCATTGTTGCCTGGCGGTCCGGGCTGGATTTGAACCCACCACCCTAGGTGTATGTGGCTGGCGCCCCAGCCACCCGAGCCACAGGTGCCAAGCCACACATGGAATTCTTTTTTTTTTTTTTCTTCTGAGACGGAGCCTCAAGATATCCCCCTGGGTAGAGTGCCATGGCATCACAGCTCATAGCAACCTCCAACTCCTGGGCTCAAGCGAGTCTCCTGCCTCCGCCTCCCAAGTAGCTGGGACCACAGGCGCCCGCCACAATGCCCGGCCATTTTTTGGTTGCA
>CAUYQV010034567.1:0-55715 GCA_963574575.1 Galagoides demidoff | reverse complement strand
TGTGGGCTAATCTTACTAGTGTTAGGTGATATCTCAAAGTGGTTTGGGTTTGCATTTCTCTGATGATTAAAGATGATGAGCATTTTTTCATGTGTTTGTAGGCCATGTATCTGTCTTCTTCAGCAAAGTTTCTTTTCAAGTTTCTTGCTAACATAGAAATGGGGTTATTTGTTCTTTTCTTATTGATTAGTTTGAGTTCTCTGTGGATTCTAGTTATCACACCTTTGTCAGAAGTATAACCTGCAAAAATCTCCCATTCTGAAGGTTGTATGTTTGCTTTACTTACTGTGATCTTGGCTGTACAGAAGCTTTTTAGTTTAATCAGATTCCAGTAATATATTTTTGGAGTTACTTCAATTGCCTGGGGGGGTCCTCCTCATAAAATATTCTCCCAGGCCAATTTCTTCAAGTGTTTTCCCTCCACTCTCTTCTAGTACTGTTATAGTTTCATGTCTTAAGTTTATCTGGAATTAGTCTAGTATTCCCATTCTCTCCACCACTATTCAGCATACTAATGGAAGTCTTAGTCATCATAATCAGACAAGAGAAGTTGATCAAGGGTATCTAAATGGGGTCAGAGGACATCCAACTCTCAATCTTTGCACATGATATGATCCTATATCTGGAAAACCCCAGGGACTAAACTACAAACTCTTAAAAGTGATCAAGGAATATAGCAGTGTCTCAGGATACAAAATCAATACTTACAAATCATTAGCTTTTATATATGTCAGCAATAGACAAATTAAAAATATGGTCAAGGACTCTAATCCTTTTATAGTAGTGCCAAAGAAGATGAAATATCTGGGAATTTACCTAACAAAGTACATGATAGATCTCTATAAGGAGAACTATGAAACTCTGAGAAAAGAAATAGCTGAAGATGACTCGGCACCTGTAGCACAGTGGTTACGGCACCAACCACATACACCAAAGGTGGCAGGTTCAAACCCAGCCCCAGCCAGCTAAATAAATGCAACAACAACAAAAAAAAGCCAGATGTTGTGGCAGGTTCTGGTAATCCCAGCTACTTGGGAGGCGGAGGCAAGAGAATCACTTAAGCCCAAGAGTTTGAGGTTGCTGTGAGCTGTGATGCCATGGCACTCTACCAAGGGCAACATATTGAGACTCCGTCTCAAAAAAAAAGAAAGAAAGAAAGAGATAGGTGAAGATGTTAACAAATGGAAAAACATAACCGCTTATGGCGGGGAAGAATCAACATTGTTAAAATGTCCATACTACCCAAAGCAATCTACAGATTTAATGCAATCCCTATTAAAGCACCATTGTCATACTTTTAGAGAACATGAAAAAAATAGTACTTCAATTTATATGGAATCAGAAAAAATCTTAAATAGCCTATAAATTACTCAGCAATAAAAAAAAAAAATCAGAAGGTATTCCATCACCAGACTTCAGGCTATACTATAAACCTATAGTGATCAAAACAGCTTGGCATTGATACAAAAATAGATAAGTGGATTTATGGAACAGAATAGACAACCAAGAAATGAACCCAGTCACTTATTGTCCTTTGATCCCTGATAAACCTATCAAAAACATTCACTGAGGAAAGATTCCCTACTTAACGAATGGTGCTTGGTGAACTGGCTGGCGACCTGTAGAAGACTAAAACTGGGCCCTTACCTTTCACTATTATGAGAGTTTTAGAAGGAGGAGAGAAAGGGCAGAGACAGAGAACCTATTTGAAGAAACAATGGCCCCAAACTTCCCAAATTTGAGGAAGGAAATGGACATACAAATTCAAGAAGCTCAAATAACTTTGGCTAAGATTAGCCCAAAGAGACCTACACCAAGACATATTATAATCAAACTGTCAAAATTAAAAACAACAAATCTTGAAAGCAACAATAGAAAAGTAACTTGTCACAGGAGAGCATCCATAAAATCATCAATAGATAATTATGTAATACAGAAACATTATAGGCCAGAGGGATTGCGGTGGTGTACTCAAAATGCTAAAAAACAAAAAACTTGCCAACCAAGAATACTATCCATAAAAACTGCCCTTTAATAATGAATGAGAAATGAAGATTTTCTCAGATAAACGAAAGCTGAGAGAGTTCATCACTACTAGTCTTGCTCTGCAAGAAATATTAAAGGGAATCTTTCAGGAGGAAACAAAAGGATGCTAGATAGCAGAACAAAACTATACAAAAATAAGAAGCTCTCTGATAAAAATAAATACATAGACAAATAGACTCCTATAGTATCACAATCTTGGTGCATAATCACTTAATTCTGGTATGGAATTTAAGACATAATTATGAAAATAACTATACATTGTTGATTAGTAGAAAGAAATAATCTTGGAGGCTCATGGAACAAGAGACCCTGTGAAAAGTCACTTTGGTTTATACTCATAAAAGGTTCCTTTCAGTAAAGTTGTCCACATGGGTGTAGAGTCACAGGTTAAAGCATTATACAAAGTTAGAAAATAAGATTAAGACAGCTTGTCACTAGGAATATTTCTGTTCAATTATAACATTAATAGTTTTGTGACCGGAAGAAGCCATCCAAATACATGAGGTCTCTCCACATTTGCCTTGAACAACCTAAATGACTTGAGACATGTGACATGAATTTTCTGAATCAATTACTGGAATCCTCAGGTCCTCTGCCACTTATGCCAACCACATAACAACCTGGCTTTGTTTTGAAAGTGGCTCTGATGGTGAAATTAAAAAACAAGATAAAATCGAGGAGACCATTTGAGAAAGAAAAAGATCTAAATTCTGTTTTCTAGAATGGATCCCAGACAATAAAAACATATAATTGGCTGTACATATTCTTTAGCTAAAAGGCATTCTTTCCTGCTACAGGATCGCAGTTGTCCCTATCCATTGGACTCAGCAATAAATAACCTCATTTTCATAGCTATGACATAAGCAAAACTTCCTTGAACTAAAAAGATTTTTAAAGTTGGCAGTGTGAAGAAGGAAAATGGAGTAATCAAGCTACAATGGAAAAGGACTAGTTCTGTACAAAGAGCTGGTGAGTTAGGCATTCTCCAAGGACAAAAACAGCCCCCAAACTAGAGCAGGAAGGAGGGGTGGGCCTCAGTGGATGGCACTCTGAAAACAGACGTCCTCTTGAAATGTAGGTGCTGGCCCTTAAAGAGTTAATCATGTGAATGGAACATGTTAGCACTTGGGAATAAAAGCCAGAAAATTACATTCACTGCAGCCTTCATTATGTAGCACTCAATCACCATAAGCATGTCAGTGTATGTGTGGAATATGGATTGTAAGTATTTTATTATTACTTGTGCATGATGAGTCAAAGCATTATATTGTTTTGCAAAGTAATGCAATGACATATTCATCATTGAATGTCTACAATAAAGCCAAGCTACATCAACTTTTCCAATTATTCTTTTTCTGGAGATTACTGAAGCTCCTTGATGTACGATGAGGTTACTTTCCAATAAGCTCATCATGAGTTGAAAATATCATTAAAATGCATTTAACATACCTAGTCAGTCTATCAGTTGTTTACCCTCATGACTGTGTGACTGACCAGGAGCTGTGGCTCACTGGCATTACCCAGTGATGAGAGAGCATCATACCACAAATCACTCGCCCAAGAAAAGATCAAAGTTCAAAATTTGAAATGCTGTTTCTACTGAATACACATACACATCATTTTTGCACCCTTGTAAAGTAAAAAACATCACAAGTTAAACCACTGTAAGACAAAGATTGTGTGTGTGGCCACAATTTTTTGTAAGAATAAAATATGTGGGCTTCAGACTCTGGGAAATGTGACTTTGACTCTATTATTCTAAACTGTAGGATCTTGGGAAAGTCACTTTGCTTTTCAAGCTTCCATTTCCTTCTCTGGAAAATGGGAGTAACCACATGTACCAGCACAGGATTGCTGGATGAGTCAGAAGATGTGGTAGATGCATTGGAGACACTCATGTCATGCACAGCCTCAAGAGCAGGGCTCCGGGGCCCCAGATGGCCTCAGGGTGCACCCTGACTTAGCACACTCATCAGGTGTGGAGTTAGTGAAAGCTGGCAGCACATGGAGTTCCACAGCGGGACAGTTGTGTCACTTTCTATCACAAATAATAAAAGTCTAAAATCAAGGTGTTCATAAGACTGTGTTCTTTCTGGAAGCTTCTGGAGGGATTTTGTTGCCTTGTCTTTTTTTGGTTTATCAAGGCTGCCTATATTCCTTGAGCCATGGCCCCATCCAGCCTCTTGCTACCATCTTTACACCACCCTCCAACCCCTCAGATCCTCCTTTCCCCTCTTCTAAGGACACTCTTGATTACCTAAAGCCTACCCAGATCATCTAGAATAATGTCCCCAGTCAAAGACCATTAACTTAGTCACATATGCAAATTATCTCACCATGTAAACGAACATTTATATATTCAGGTTCTGAAGATCAGGGTGTGGACATCTTTGGGGGACATTATTCAGCAAACCACCCCAGGCACTCTGTTCCTCCAGGGAACTATCTGACAGTTCCTTTATATCACCTCTGAGCTTATGGCAAGGTGTGCAGAACACTTGTCAGGCTGGTCATCTCTGACAACAGATGTACCATGTTGAAAGGCTCTGGATACCACCATCCTAAACAGTCTCTAGAATGTGTGGCTTTGGTGGCATAGACCGGACTTCTCCCACGCACAAGTTTGTTTCCACTGTGAGCTGTAAGCTCTCACAAGATAGGGACCCACTTCCATTTGACTTTTATGACTTGAAGGAAAATATAGCTTTTTTATATACTATTTACATGCATAGACTTTGGACTCATTCCCTAGGCTCTGTTCCTGGGCATATGCAGGTTTAGCAATTTATCATAATCCTTGATTGTCCATGTCTGTAAAATGGAAATAATATTACATAGCACGTCATCAGTCAGAGAGGGATGCTATAATAAAATACCACTGATGGGGTAGCTAAATAATGGAAATTTATCTTTCACTCTTCTGGGGGTCAGGAGTTCACAGTCGATGTAGCAGCAGGGTTTGTTTTTGCTGAAGCCTCTGTCCTCAGCTTGCGGATGGCCACCTTCTCTCTGTGTCCTGGCCACCTTCTCTGTGTGTCCTCACAGGCCTTCACTGTGCACATATCTGTGTCCAAATTTCCTCTTCTTATAGGACACCAGTCATACTGGATTAGGAACCACTCTAATGACCTCATTTTAACTTACTTGCCTCTTTAAAAGTCTCATTTCCAAATATAGACACATTCTGAGGTATTACAGGTTAGGACTACAACATATGAATTTGCGGGGAGATACAACTCAGCCCATAGCAAGCACCTATCCTAAACAGTTGGGTGAAAATTAAATTAATTAAACCATTCAGAGACAAGTCCTTAGGATGGTGCCTGGCATTCATAAATATTCAATAAAATGCTGCTGCTATTACTGTTTCACAAGAAGTTGTCCTGCACCCCCTCCCACCTCTTTCTATATCTGCTATAAAATAGTTCACATGTTTATAAGGGGGGAAAAAAGCTTTCTGTGCCTTCCATTTCCTTTCAAGTTCCCTACTCAGCATTAATTTTTACAGGCAAGGCCATTCCTCACACTGAGGCATTGCCAGTCAAAGGGGAGCCGTTTTCCAGCTCTGCTCCGTAGTGGTGGTGTTTATGTGCCATTTAGAGGGAAGCTGCCTGCCTCTTTGAAATGCTCATCATCAAAGCATGCCTGAGTCAACTTTTTTAGTTCAGTAATGCCAGCTTTGATTTTCACAGCCCACTTTTGATATGGTTCACTCATTCCCTCTAACTCCTGGGAGCCAGAGTTTTCTCATTTACAGATCCTGGTTGCCTGCTGGCACCAGAACTTCTGCTGGTGAGATAACGCTATTCCCTTTCAGGAAGAAACAAAGGGCTTTTAAGTATATAGATCTAACACACCTGTACAGTGTCTATCAAAAGACTTGTACCAAAATGTTCAGAGAAGCTTTAATAACAATACTTCAAAACCGGTAATATCCCAGATATCTACCAGTAAGTAAGAGGTGAACAGATGCAATACTGCTCAACAATGAAAAAGAACAAACAATTGATAAACACAATTTAGTTGAAGCTCAAAAGTAAGCTGAGTAAAAGAAGCAGAGGCAAACGTTTACAGACTGTATGATTCCACTCGTGTGACGTTCTGGAAAAGTGACAACTGATCTATGGTGACAGAAGTCAGGTTAGTGGCTGACCGGGTGGGAATAGATGGAATGATTGACCAGAAGCAAGAAAGGACATGTTTCTGGGTGATAGAAGCATTCTGTGTCTTGACTGTGTTTACATGGGCATACCACATTTTATATGGATGTATTTTATTGCTTATAAATTATGCTTCATATTTTTTATTTAAAAGTCAATCAATAATAAAATACTTCCAAGATAGAAGAAAATCAATCAATTTCATGGAGTGTGTACCTAAAAAAAAGACATTTGACCGTAATTTTCATATTTGATCATTTTTCTTAGACATAACCTGTTTCTAACTCATTGGCAGCTGTGAAATATACCCATTTTTGAGCAGAGGTTCTGTCTCTTCCTCTGAAAGACCCCACACTTGGTTCTCAGAAGGAGCATTTACGGCCATGTCTAAAGCTCACTGAAACAGCAGCCATGGTACACAAAAGGGATGAGTCATCACCACCCAGACACCAGGGAGGCACACTAAGAGTGGGCTAGAAATTGTAATGAATTGAGAAAACAAAAATAAGATGTCATTGAGCCAGAGCATGGAAATCCTCAATCCAGAGCACACACAGGAAAGAGCTGCAGAGGCAATGAGAGATGTGAATCCTAGAGTCGCTCTCAGAGCTTCCAGCACAGAGTCAAAAGAGATTAAAGTGTGTGGACAGGTTAATGGAGGACTATCGGGGTAATTAACTCAAGGTATCTACTGCTACGTAACTAGCCACACCAAAATTAGCAGACTAGAACAGCAACAGTTAATTGTGCTTAGTGAGTCTGTGTTCTGGGAATGTGGAGAGAGCAGTGCAGGGATGGCTTATCTCTCTTCCATGATGTCTGGGGACTATACTAGGAATACTGGAGTAGCTGCGGGTACATGAGTGGCTGGGGCTGGAATCATCTGGAAGATTCTTCACTCACATGTTTGGCACCTAGACTGGGGGGACTTGAGGGTGGGGCTTGGCTGGAACTTTATCTGGTGCACCTGTGGTCTCTATATGTGCTTGGGCAGCTGCCTCAGAGTATCAGATTACCTTCAGGGCAGCTCAGGACTCTGAGCGAGTGTTCCAGAAAATAAGGTAGATATTGCAAGGCCTTTTATGAACTAGCCTCGAGAGTCACATAGCACTACTTCTGTCATACTCTATTGGTCAAAAAGCCGCACATCCACCCTTAAGAGGAGGGGACGCAGATCCCCAGCTCTTGATGAGAGGAATGTCAGAGGACTCATGAACATGTTTGAAAACCTCAGTACCATGGAAAAGTGAATCAATTGGTCCTTTCTCATCACTGTCAACTGGCTAGTGACTTTCCCAAGACGGGGCCAGGAAAACAATGGTCTTTAAAGCAAATGAAGATGTGTCTGGGGAGTTTTGTGACTAAGAAAGAAACCATAGAGGTCATCTCTGAACCTTCCAGGAGTGTAGGAGTCTTAACAGGAGACAAGCCCACTTAAGTTTACATCCCATCTTAGAGTTGGCCTTTTGGGGCCCGGAGCCTACAATACTGGCCATGTGCTGTGAAGGAAGCTTACCTATCTACCCATCCTGTTCACCCTCACACGGCCAGTAGTCAACTGCCCATTTAGAGGAATATGGGCAGGAAGACCCATACACCTGCAAGGAACACGCATGCTGGTGGCCCATTAGTCATCTTAGCCACTGATTCGTTTGTATGCACTGTTTCCTAAGATGCCCAGGCATTTGAGGATTCTTCCCAGGAGAAAGATCAAAATGGGCAAACAGAACAGCTATCTACTAAGTAACTGAAGATGATTCCAACATTAAAATCAACTTTTTAAAAGTTTTAATTAGTATCCTCAGAGAGCTTCCCAAGGATATCAAAATCATAAAACAAGAACAAACTACTATTAAAAAAAAAATTAAGGCAGGGGGACTAATCATTAAAAAAAGGAATTCTTTTTCAAAAAATTTAAAAGTGACTTCCAAACTGTAACAGAATCATGAAAAGAACCAAAATAGTCCTTTTGATATGGTGGTGACCAAAATAGAATTTTTCAAGGATAATGCTTCAGATAATAGACTCTATTTTATCTAAATATATGATATAATGTATTTTTTTTAATAGCAAGTGGGTCATGATGTCAAGTCCATAAGAAAAAACAATGGTGTTCCTAGCCCACTCTTTGGCTCTCCAGTGAGCAATATGCAGCCACTAGTAGTAACAACACAATGCTCCTTACCATTTACCCACATTTAGAGTCAACCCTCAGGTAAAGCGTAGACAATGAAAGATGGCAATAAACTAGAATGTAAGTGTATTTAATGTTGATAAAGAAAAAAATCAGGTTATAACAGAGAAGACATTAAAAGCAGACGGTGGGGTGAGGAGGAATTTGGGAGATAGGAATGGTGACTTCCTCATTCTACCTGGTGGGGACTCCTGAGATGGTTCCAAAAGCCAATGGAATATGCAATGGAGGAGAAACCTTCCAAGATACATTAATAATCATTATATAACTATCAAATATATTAAGGGTATAAGAGGATGTAGAGAGTAATATAAATTATCTAAATCTTCATTTTTCACAGTGGGATTCAATAGCTCAGGGGTCCTCAAACTTTTTAAACAGGGGGCCAGTTAACTGTCCCTCAGACCATTGGAGGGCCAGACTGCAGGCCCCAGGATGAGTCAGGTGTTAAGCAGGACAGGCAGCAGCGGCAAAAACACCCAACAGGCCGGATAAATGTCCTAGGCAGACCACATGTGGCCTGCGAGCCATAGTTTGAGGACGCTTGCAATAGCTGATATCTACAGTGGAAAAAAACTTATTATGATCCTTTTATTTGGCATTATATAAATAAGAACCAAAAGATCCCAAAGGAGGGGTCTGATGGAAGATAGGAGGGGCCAAGGAGGGAACAGATGTTTTTCATCACAGCCCCTTAAGTAGTATTTACATTCTGATTCTGAATATCTGCAGAACCCACATGGTTGGCCCTATCATAAAAATGAGTTGGCTCTGTGTGATAAATACAGGTTCCTGGGCTTTCCCTAGACCTTCTGAATTAGGCTGTCTCAGGGAGACCATGGTTCTTAACCTCAGCTGCATGTTGGAATCTTTGAAATCCTCATGCCTAGGGCCAAACCCAAGAGGTTCTGATTTGGCTGAGCTGGGCTGTGGCCTGGCCATTGGGATGGTTAAAAGCACCCCCAGGGACAGCAGGGTTGAGACCACTGACCCATCTTGCTATGCCCTGGGAGGCTGACGGATGTCTATAATGAGAAAGGAGAAACTACCGAGCATTGTTCAGTCCTGCATGACAGTGAGGGAAGCCCGTTTATGAGTGTGAGGTTCTGAGAAGTCACAGTCCACGCTGTGTATTCTTGACGGTTGGCCCAGAGTCCACACAGCAGCACTGCTGCTGTCCACCACTGCTCTGATAGAATAGATCTGTTCTAGTGTCTCTTCTGTGTTTGTAATAAAAATTACTTTGAGAGCCTCATCAGTATAAAGCAAGAGGTGCGGAATTGCTGGGTTTAGTTCTATAACTAGGAAGACTCAGTGACTGGGGGCTGAAATCATCTGAAGGTTTGTCACACATGTGATTGATGGCCAATCCTGGCTGTCAACCAGGGTCTGAGCTGGTTCTACGGGCCTGACCTCCCTGTAGCCTCTCCCTATGGCCAGAGCTTCCTCACAGAGAGCATCTTCAGGTTAGTCAGGCAACTTACCTGGGAACTCAGGCTCCAAATGCCAGCTCTGCATTCTGTAATACTGTAGACCCCTGCCCCAGAGAATTGGTAGAAGCCATACAGTCTGTTATGGCCTGGCCTTGGATACATGTAGCTTTACTTTTACCTTAGGGACAAGGTTGGTAAAATCCAATCATTGTCTGCAGTTTTAAATTGGATAGAAGTATTAGCAAGAAACTTTATTTTATTTGTTTATTTATTTTTGAGACAGTCTCACTCTGTTGCCCAGCCTAGAGTGCCATGACGTCAAGCCTAGCTCTCAGCAATCTCAGATTCCTGGGTTCAAGTGATCTTTCTGCCTCAGCCTCCCAAATGGCTGGGACTACAGGTGCCCATTATGATGCCCAGTTAATTATTTCTATTTTTAGTAGAGATGGGGTCTCATTTTTATTAAGGCTAAGCTCCAGTGAAATAACCATGGGGTTATGAAAAAATAAACTCGGACCCACTCAGATGCTATTAATTGGTGATTTATTCACATCTGCGCAGGGGGCCATTGTTCTGAGACAAGCAGCCCCGAAGTGCAGGCTTTTTTGTCTTTTATACCTTTTTTTCTCTGAGTAGCTTAAGTGAGCGGTGGGGGGGATGAGGAATGTTGCCATTGGCAGGGTTACAGCTTGGTTGTCAGTAGATACATCTCATATCACAATGGTTATGATTATATAACAATAATTGATCAATGGATACATCTTCAATCACAGTGGTTATGGTTATACAACAGTAATTAATCAAGCCTCGGTGAGTTTTCCACCACTGTTCATCTACCGAGAACTTGGGGGTTTTGTGAAACTCGGGACTTTCTGTGCCTCTTTGAATTCTGGAGAGCACAGGAACAGGCTGCCAAGGCCTGTAGGGCAAAGGACAGGGGAACTGGAGAGGGCAGGAGGTTGCCCGTAGGGCAGGGGAAATGGGAGAAAGCAGGGGGAATGGGGTGGGGGTGGGGGAACAGGAGCTCACAACACCAGCACTTCACCCACCTCAGCCTCCCAGAGTGCAGCAAGAAAATTTAAATGTATTTTCCTTTCAAACAAAAGAAACACTTAAAATCGTAAAATGTTTAAAACACATTTTCTAAAGGTGCATTTGGTTGCATGTGTCAGACACATTTGAACAATTTTACCTCCAGTGTTGGAAAACAAAAGGGGCAGACTGTGGATCTCACTAAGCCTTAGTTTACCCATCTGTGAAAGAGAACATTAGAAGATTGTAAGAGAAAGGGGCATGTAAAGTGCTTGGCACAGTGTTTGGCACATAAGAACCAATTTTTAAATGTTGGCTCTTATGGGACAGTGGCTCTGCTATCATCCTTAGCCTCCTGGGAAACAGGTGCCCCCAGAAGGCCCCGAGTTATTCAGTTATTCAGACAGGTCTTTTCTTTCCTGGGAATGAGGGCGGGCACTGCATGGAAGCCCACTCTTTGTGAACACTTTGTTCCTGTTGCCTGTGTGCATGGTGTTTCTTTCATTCTGAAATTCTAGGATCTTCTCAGATGTTTTTACACGGCTCCTTACACATCGCTGAGGGTCTGATGTGGGCAAATATTGGTACTAACTGCTCTCCACTTACATGGTCTTCATCTACAAACTGAAAAATTAATACGGTAGCGAGAGAACGTAACATCTCCCCATGTTTTCAGCCAAAATGTATTTAGCTTTGGGGGAAACATTATTTGCTGGATGGTTGAAGTATTGGCTGCCTTCACCCCCCACTTCACTCAGTCTCAGCTTCAAGGTTTAACTCTGATCGGGCCTGGATGTGTTATTGATGTGGTGTTATGTTTTAATTCTTAATTTCTTTAATGCAGGAAGGAGGTGAATATTCTCCCAAGCACACATTAAAGAAATGTTCTTGTGTTCAATTTGCCCTGGCTGCATCACCTGCTCTCCCTATCTTGAGTCACGGAAATTCCTTAAAATAGATTGTCTGGAGACCACCTGAGCTGGATGAGCACATAGACACAGCAAATGACATTTTTCAGTTTAAAAATATCACTGTGCACTCCTAAGAGAAAAGTGTGACCTGCACCCATACCTGAGAGGGGACAGGTGCTTCCTTTCCAACCTCTGGCTCCCACCACATACCCAGACAGGTTCTGAGTGTGTGGTGGTCACCCACATTCACTTTGAACACAGACTCCATTTTAAGTCACATTACCTCCCGATATTGCAAAAGTCCCATTCTTTGTCAAACAGTAGGTAGAAATTTCAATTTCAAAAGTGCACAATCACCTTTTCTTCTTTGTTAATTGATGAAACCAGAGGCCCTTGGATCCTTCCAGGTATGAAACAGAAGTTTCTAAAACCACATCCGAGCCTGCGAAGCTGTGTCTCCTGTTTCTCCATATGCTTTGTTTTCAGCATTTTAATTTTCAGAGAGATTCAGGGGAAATGGAGCATCCGTCCCTTGTGATTCCATTACCAGCTCTCTAGCACCATGAAAACTATCAGCTTCTGCATTCTGTAATATTACAGGCACCGAATGCTAATGTAATCACGTGTGTATTTTTGGGTAGGGTCTTACTTCCAGAAGCTTAGAGTCAAATACATGATCTTAGCTGTCTGGTTTCTGAAGTCACTTGATCTATATCAACTTCCTTTTCTGTCAACACTTTAAAGGCAGAGAACGCTTTACACCACCCTGGAGATCAAGTGCTATCATGGTACGATCAGGACACTGAAATGATCCCTCAAGCTAGAGATTGCCCTCATGCTTTTGTAATTGGTAAAAATGAGAAATGTTCGCCCTCTATATATATCTGGCTACTAACCTGAAGGGTATACATTTAAAAATAAATTCGATAAGACTCTGGTCTGGAGTTCTTTATACTGTCTTTTCGGTGGAGGAGGTAGGAGAGCTTTCAGGGAGCAGGAAAGTTCTGCCATGGTGCTGTACATTACAGGCAGTCCCAAGTTACAAACATCCAACTTATGTACAATTTGCACTTACAAACATCTGATTAATGTACAACTCATATTTACGAATGGAGGCTGTTTTGCAGGTAATAGGTAAATGTACCTGTCCCAACCTCCCTACAAATTCAACTTAGGAGAGCAGACCTCCAGAACCTGTCTCTATCATAAGCCAGGGACTACCTGGATACCCAAGGATGCTCTCCCCTGCCTCTTATGCAGGGTTGGTGCCTGGAGTGGACGAAGTAAGATTTAACTCCATACAGGTGGAGAATTGCAGCCTGGCCTGAAGGTTCTAGGTGGCCGTCTACACCTGCTCCATAATGCCCAGAGCCCCCTCACCAGCCCCTTAATCTTTGTATTTTGGATTTTGCACGTGTGACTCAGGCCCTAGAATTCTCTAAGCCTCCCTATCCCAACTCACACTGTCAGCAGTCACACAGGCGTCCTGCCAAGGTGCTGATTCTGATGCAGCAAGTCCGGAGTGGGGCCTGAGGGCTGCGTCTCTCACAGGCTCCCTGGCGCTGCTCACATTCTGCTGTCCCAGAATCGCTTGGGCTAAAGAGCAAAAGGCACACTTGGCTGTGGAGAGAGGTCCCGAGAGGAATGACTCCAATTTTGCACTTATCAGTCTGAGATAAGAGATTGAATGTTGTGCGCCACTTTAATTCTTCCTGCAAAACTATAAATAGAGCCAAGTTTCTGTTTGTGATAATGGAAGAAATGAACAGCACATATAATCAAAACCTACAGATGGCCCCCAACAGTGCTCGTGCCATTAGTTTCAACCTTCTCCACCTAAGTCTTTAACATAGTCAGAATGGACCAAGGCCTACATTACGTCCTGTCCCTTTCCTATCGGAGGACAATTAAATGACCAAATGCCAGAAACTAAGGAGTAGAACTTCAGGGCTTCCATCTCCAAAAACCAAATTAGGAGGAGGGTGATGTTGAACAAGAAAACGTTGCATCTTTACCAGACACTCCTGTCCAGCATTTCATCTGCCGGTATCAGCAGTACTGAGAAGTCATCTCCAGGGGAAACATAAGGCGCTTACTTTGTGCTGTCTCACGGTCACTGCAGATGTCTGGAATCCCTCTCATTCATCACTATTTCATAATGAATAACTCTTCTTATAATAAGGAACTTACCGGCTCTTGTTAATAAAGAAACATACCCTAGTATATTAATGTATACTGAATTAGTGTGTTTCCATTTTTTAATGTTTTCAAAACTGGTTTTCAACAAATCAGTTTTTTAGTAATTTTCTGTTATTTATTTTATGCCTTTTTAGATACCAGTCTGAAAAGGGATCTGCAGAGTGTCATGGGGGGAAGGTAGAACAAAATGTTTAAGACCCCCCAAGCACTATGTCAAACTTTCAAGAGACAGCGACTGTTTGTGTTTCAGCGTTGTCAGTCCTAATTCATATGATTATTTTAGGTCAGGGATCACGAATGCATGTTCCTCCAGGGTTCAGTGTTACAGAACAAATGACCCAGTGGGCAGGTCTAAGGAAAACAGTGACAGGAAGAGGGTAGTAGGTGGCAGCTGACCTTGGCTTTGGGGTGGGGGCGATAAAGAGCCAAGGGGAGCAATGAAAGCTGAAGACGGCTCCCCGCATCTAAGGAGAGGGCCTCTGAGCCCCTCCACAGCAACACGGGCTGCCTGGCCTTCTGATTTTTCTGATAGAAATCAGAAGTTTTGGTATTGTGGAGAAGCCCCTAAAAATATTATAACGTGCACATTGCCAGCTCTTTTAATTAATAAGAAATAAAGAAGCAATGTTGAGGCCAAATAATCAGAATAAAACAGTGGTCAATATCCAACACGACATGAACAGGAGGTATAGAAAAGGATCAACTTTCCTTTCGCCTTAAGAATATTTATTCCAAAAATCACTAAGCTTCTGATCTTTGCTTATTTTTGTCAATACCCCAAATCTACCTTTTATTTTAGCACATAAAAATATAAGATATCTTATTAAATTTTAATTTCAAAGAAGCAATGAATGTAGCTTTAGCATACTATATGTCCCCTGTGATATTTGAGATATGCTTAAATTAAAGAATAACTTGGTATGTCCTGAAATTCAGATTCCACTGGACTTCCTGTATTTCATCTGGCAACTTTACTAATCAGCCAATCTCAAGTTGTGATATTTGTGTTTTATTTTGTTTGAATAATATGGTTTTTGAAATATCACGTACACTCAGAAAAGTGCACATGGGCTGAGCATGGCTCAGGACGTTCACAGACTCAGCACACTAAGTCGCCAGCATCCTGATGGAGAACGAGAACAGTCCTGGCCTCCAGGAGACCCTTGTGTCCTCCTTGAGTCTCTACCCTTGGCTCAAGGGGATGCTATTCCTGAATTAAAACAGCGTGAATTAGTGTGGGCTGCTTTTGAGTCTTACATCAATGGGATTATAAGACTCTGAATGAGTGTGTGTGTGCCTGTGTGTGTGCCTATGTGTGCGTGTTTGTATGTGTGTGCCTGTGTGTGCCTATGTGTGTGTGTGAGTGTATGTGTGTGCCTGTGTGTGTGCCTATGTGTGCGTGTGTGTGCCTGTGTGAGTGTATGTGTGTGCACACGTGCGCATTAGTAGGAAACGCTTACTCTGATTACTGGATTACTGGGTAAACCCATGTTTGGGGGTTTACTGCGGACACTGCAGCCACTGCCAAGGCCCTATGATGACCCCTCACCTTTGCAATCTGTTCCCCCTCCCCCGCCCTCCCCTGTTAAGCCCTGCATTTCTTTGCCCAAGGGCTCCTTATCACTAAAGCCTGTATTTTCTGTCCTTGGGGCAGGAAGTACCAGGGAATTAACCCCCCCGGGGGCTGCCCCCAACCAATAACTGATGGGAGTGAGTGGACTGACACCCCAGCTCCCTCTCCCTATGGGTGAGGCAAGGGGAGGGCCGCGTTCTGCAGAGTGTCCCAGAGGTCCCCATGGACTGAGCTGCAGTCGCCCACTGCCACGCCATGGCTATCACCATCCTTCTTCCACTGCTCCCCTTAACAATACTTCCTAGAATCACCTCCCCAGATAAACTGTTTTCCTCAAACCTGGGTCTGTTTGGGGTTGAAGCTAAGCTGACACACACTCAGTTAAATGAAATTACCCTAAGTGCCCTATATTTAGTCAATAAACTTGTAGCAAGTACTTAGTGGTGCCAGGTGCTGGATGCTGGCACATCAGTGTCTGGCAGTGAACACAGATGCCCCTACACCGGGTAACCAGAGTAAGGAAAGGGCTCCAGGGCCACCTGGCCAGGCCAGGCAACAGCCCTGAGACCACCAGCCCAGCATTTTCTTCCTTACAGCAGAGCTGACTCCCTGAGAATTCTAACATATGCAAGGACTACCAAATTTGGAAGACCTAGCCGGTGGTAACTTACATTTAATGTGAAAACTACTGCACATAATGTTGGGGATGACTGAGTGCCGCGGCGTCTCCTGTCACCACGAGCATCCAGGGTTATTGTTCAGCAAGACCAGTGAGGAGCATGCAGGAGATTATTCTGTGTCTGCACGTCTGGGGGGGCCCTCATTTTTCTATAAATACATCTCCAGAATAGCTTATTTATCATTGGTTTTCCTCACACAAAACCAGAACTCAAGATGAGTTTTCTCAGGAAAAAAAATTTTTAATATGAATTTATTTTATGTTCCTACTTGGGAAGATTAATAATCACAAATTCAATTTATTTTGCAAAACCATGATATTGTCTTTTTATATGGCCCAATTATTACTGTCTGTGAACTTATAGGAAGCAGAAGTTATTTGTACTTCAGAGATTTTTCTCAGCACAGAAGTATTGAAAAAGTGTTCAGAAATAATGAACAGGCCGACAGCAGCGCTAAGACACCACCCGGGAAGAAACCCCACATCAGGCATGTCCGAACTTTTGACATCCTCAGGTTGTTTCAGGGACAGTCCAGCACCCAGTCCTAGCTCCAGATTCTATAGCTGTATTTCCTGAGATGACAATTGGCTGTAGAAATTGTGTCAGCTCAAAAGCTTGGAAACAAATGCATGTTATGATTTTTCAAGTCCCTTTTCCATGAAATTTGTGTGAAATAACAACATTTCTCGGAGACAACAGCAGCTTTATGTTTTATGTCATGTCACTGTTATGATGTTCCATCGCTTCAGTATTTTTTTTTAAGGCAAGTACTCACAAATTGGCGGTATTTGTGCCTTTTAAAATGCCATGTCAGGGCGGTGCCCATGGGTCAAAGGAGTAGGGCACTGGTCCCATATGCCGGTGGCAGCGGGTTCAAACCCAGCCCCAGCCAAAAACTGCAAAAAAAAAAAAAAAAGCCATGTCAAATTTATAAGAAAAATAGTCATAAATATTACATATAGACAACTCTCTCCACATATACCTGTGTGTATGTTATCATGTATAGAAATAGCTGTATATAGACATACAATACTTATCTACATACAGATAATATATGATTTTATCATAACCAATTACTTCTAACCTAGAAGGACCCTGAATTCCAGAAGAGAGTAGAATATGTTGTCTGAGAAGTTTGATTTTGTTTTTCTTGGCGGTATACCACTCCAAAACTAAATGAAATTATAAAAAGGAAACTGAAACAGCATATCTGATAGAGAATGTGAGAAATGCACTCCAGAAATAGAAACAAAACTATCAGGATGAAATTCCAGCTGGGAGGGATTCCTAGAGCTATAGGGGGAAAATAGAGCCTCTGGCTGAATTTACAGAGGAAGTGGCTAGCCATGGGCTCCTGCTATCTTTTCCATCTGTATTATTGGTTAATGAGGTCAAGGGCAGAGTTACTCACTGTGAGCTTAACCCCAGGACCCCTATTCTGGTCTCCTCACCAGAGTGACTTGTCTTTCTTCCCTGCGGTCATTTTGCAAAGTGCTACTATGTATGGAGAGTGAGCTGTCTTCTCATCAGCCTGTGGCTGGGGTGACACCTGCCAGCAGAGGCAAAGAGACTCCCATTTTGATGCAGAGGTGCTAACACGTCCCTCGTCCCTCTGCCGTAATGTGATCCAGCCTTCATCTAGAGCAGCAGTTCTCAACCTGTGGGTCATGACCCACAGGAACTGTATTAAAGGGTCACGGCATCAGGAAGGTTGAGAATCACTGATCTAGAGGTAAAAATCCCTCACTGACAAGCAAGACCAGAGACCCCAGAAGACCCGTGGATGCCTGTTTGTGAAAAAGTGAAACATTTAGTCACCAATGAGCTGTATTGGTGTTATATTTTTGTAAACTGAACTAGCCAAATGGATAAGTAGTTTCAATATTGCCTGATTCTGAAGCTGTTAGAACATATCCATACTGAGAATATACCTCTACCATATCCATATCAATAATCCTTATAATAATTCCTTCCTGCTTGGATTACTTACCCTGATTCTTTTAAAAGCAGCATATTTTTGTATTTAGCTGTGGTTCCTGCTTTTTTGTTTCTCAGCCTTCAGCTATTCCCGCCTTTGTCTACCATCTCTAACATACCTGTTCTAATGGCTTAAAAAAGTAATAAAAAGAAAGAAAATTTCCCTGGAAGGCAATCAAAAATAGATGTCTGTTTTTCATCTTTACCTCCCTAAGGAAGTAATAATATAGTATAATTTAAGGCAGTAATAATTTAGTATAATATGTGGAAATGGGGATTAAGACCCAGGCTTCCTGGGTTCAAATCCCAATTCTCCCCCACTGATGAAATACCATCTTCGTCAAGGCTCCCGCCTTCACCAAGCCCAGACGGCTGACAAATGAGGGCAAGGCTGACCTTATTAGGTTGCTTCAAAGAGTAAATGAGATACCCTTCTACAACTCCTTATTTGCAGGAAGTGTCATATAAATACTTGCTGCTGTGGGGAATGGTGGTCTCAGAAAAGTAAGGCAGAAATGGACATGAGTTCATGACTATAGCTCTTGCTATAACTACTGCAGAATTATGAATGATTTGGGTTTATGCCTTTTAAAAATTCCTTCTACAGCCAGGTGTTGTGGCAGGCATCTGTGGTCCCAGCTACTTGAGAGGCTGTGGCAAGAGGATTGCTTGAACCCAAGTGTTTGAGGTTGCTGTGAGTTGTGACACCACGGCACTCTACCCAAGGCAACATAGTGAGACTCTGTTTCAAAAATAAATAAATGAATAAATAAATAAATTCCTTCTAGACCATAGAAAATTACTATTTGATTTGACTCCTTCTTGTGCTCTATTTCAACACTTCTATAGAAAAAAAAAAAATTGGGGCGTTTTTCCCAATAGGGTAGGCTCTGAGTCTGGGGCTGAAATTTGATGACAATTCAGACATTGAAAATTATTCTACTTATAAAGAGAAAAAACATGTCAACATCCACCCAATTTGTCATCTAGGTCTAGTGCAAGGTTGTATTCCTTGCAGCAATAAATCTAAGTGGGAAATTTGTTATATAATTTTCTCTAACTTACTTTTATTAAACTTACATGTATGCAGAGCTTGAAGAGGCAACCAGTTCTAGGAGTCTTATTATCAAAAATAGCCACTTTTCAGTCCCACCAGCCCAAATTCACCACTCTTCTGAAGCAACTACTTTCCTTTAATTTGTCTGTTCTTGATATTTGCTCAATATCTCTAAATAACCTGCTTAGATGGCAACTATTTGATATTTCAGTTGCAGGCATTCTCCATTGACTTCACAGTATAGAAGAGGAGAGTTTAGGTCTCTTTTAGCTCTACCTATCCAACCCTCCCATTCTAATTAAACTTGTAAGTTCGAGTTCAATTAGATAATAGTTCAAGTCCAATTAGATAATAGTTTGCTTATTTTATTATGACTATGCCACCACTCTTCATAGCTGAACCATTAATATGTAAATGACTCATCTTCTTTTAGACATAGTTCTCTTCTCCTTATGGTTTATAATTGTCCTTTTTATTGTTGTTTTATATGTTCTATTCCCAGAGCTCTTAATATCCTTTCTGTAGGTTCAGAATTATCAGATATTCTATCAATTTTATGCTTTTTGCATCATTTCTTCTGGAGTCTTCTGAGCAGCTCTAATTTGGCTAGGTTGCCTTCTAAACCTAGTACAAAAGTTCCATTGGAGAGGCTCCCTTTACCATCCTTTTAGAAACTTCTTTCACCATCACTCTGGAAACTTCCCTTAAATATCATTATAGATTCTAGTTGCTTGGTTATTATGGTTTATTGTGGCATTATTTTATGTAGCAATGGTGTACTCCCTTATTTTGGTGGAATACATCCTCTAGTAGCTTTTTCAGAAAGGGCACATGGGAGGTAAATTTCTTGATACATATAAACTTTAACTTTTCTTTTTTTCTAATTTTTAATTAATAATGTGATCAGGCACAGATTTCCAGATTTAAATAATTTTCTTCTCTGATTTTGAAAGCATTATTCCATTTTCTTCTAACTTTCCATGTCTTTGTGGAGAAACAAAAAGTCAGTCTGGTTTTGAACCTTTGTGTATAAACCTCTTTTAGTTTCTCTGGTAGTTTTTAGAGTCAGTTCTTTGTTCCAGTATTCTCAAAGTTTATAACTATGTGCCTCAATGCACATCTTTTTTCCCTTTTTCTTTTTCTTTCTTTTTTGTCTTTTTGTGTATATGGGGGGGGGGGGGATGTGTGTGTGTATGTGTATGTGTGTACTCAATGAACCTACTTAGAGGACTCTTTCTCTTTGAAAATGCATGCAGGACTTGTAGATTATTTATTTGATTATTTCCTGCTCTCTGTTTCTGCAACTTCTGTTTTTCAAATGTTGGATCTCTTATTTTCTCTTAAGGTGAGCATGGGCAGTAAGTAACCAGTCTGCCTAAAGTGAGGCATAAAATTTGCTGATTAAATTCTTGAACAGTTCTTTACTTGCCCTATATGCTGGCTCACATTTGCCCCACATTTAGAACTTGCCCCACTATCAAATGAATTACAAAGTATTCTCTTTTCCAGCTTCCAAAATCTTGTTGCTCTGATGAGCTCTTCTATTCTTTTGCTCCATGGGTATATGGCCTACTTTAAAAACTCCCTTTACTATTATATGATTATAATGTAAGAAGAAAAAGCAAAAGTAATGGTATATGTTCAATTTGCCATCTTTAACTAAAAGCCCAAGTGACTTGTTAAAGAAATTCAGAATTGATAATTTGCCATGTTTCAAGTCCATTTGCCTGATTATAATAATTTGAATAAATATTCACAACCTTTTATGACTTGTTGGAACATGAACAATTTCATACAATTTGATCGATGGTAAGTGATGACCACAGGTTCTAAGCATTTACAATGCAAAGAGAGAGTGATAAAAGTGTACAGAATACCGTATGTTTTTTGTAAAGGGATTTTTGTGATGTGAGCCCTCTTCTTGACAGCAGTGTCATGTGTAACTTAGATTTACCTCCAGAAGCCTAATAAGGTAAAATTAGCAATAGAAAATACCTAAGTGTCTATATAACAAGTGGAAGAATGCATTAATGGAAAAAGACAGACCTCATTATTCATTTATAGTGCTTTTAAGTCATATTTTTCATGTTATTTGAATCCAGAAAGCCTGCGCTAGTTTGACTTAGCCCAGTCCTTCTTTATAGACTGGCACAGCAGTCAGGGACAGAAAAGCTTGGAAGATGGCATTGTCCCTGCAGTCACTTGTTTGCTGTTGACCTTGGCATAGCATTGTCCCAGCTGAGTGTGCTGACATTTCCTGGGTCCTTTTTCACTTACTAGGTCAAGGCCAAAGACAGCCAGACAAATATCCTGTGGCCACAGGGCAGGTGATGCTTTTCCAAGAAATTGTCAAGGACCACCCAGGAACTGCCTGCTGATGTAGCCTGTGGACTCTCCTAGAATTCTTTCTATGGGTCTGCCAAAGTGAGGCCACTCTGTGAATGGAGTAAAAATGCTAAGTGTCCCCCAAGAAGAGGTTTTGAAGGACTTTCCAGGGAGAAATGAGTCATCCTCCAGAACTTGGGTCCCAACCTGGAGTCCAGTCCCCTCCTGGTGACTTCTCCTCTCCATGATGCCCAGCCCTGGCTATTCTGCCTCCTTCAGCACTGAGTGGCCCCATCCCCTGTAGACCAGGGCTCAGTTTCCAGCAATGGACTCCGTATCCCAGCATCCCTTTTTTTTTTTTTTTATTAAATCATAGGTGTGTACATTAATGCAATCGTGGGGTATAATGTGCTGGTTTTATATACAATTTGAAATATTTTCATCAAACTGGTTAACATAGCCTTCATGGCATTTTCTTAGTTATTGTGTTAAGACATTTATATTCTACATTTAGTAAATTTCGCAGGTACCCTTGTAAGATGCACCATAGGTGTGGTCCCACCAATTACCCTCCCTCCACTCATCCTCCCCCCACCTCCCTCTCCTCTTTTCCCATATTCTTGGGTATAATTGGTTTATACCTTTCATATGAAAGGGTTTCATAGTTTCATAGTAAGGCTGAGTACACGCAATACTTCTTCTTCTGTTCTTTAGATACTTTGCTAAGAAGACTATGTTCCAGCTCTATCCATGTAAACATGAAAGAGGTAAAGTCTCCATCCTTCTTTAAGGCTGCATAATATTCCATGGTGTACATATACCACAATTTATTGTTCCATTCATGGGTCGATGGGCACTTGGGCTCCTTCCACAACTTAGCAATTATGAATTGGGCTGCAATAAACATTCTGGTACAAATATCTTTGTTACAATGTGATTTTTGGTCTTCTGAATATATACCTAGGAAAAAGAATTATAGGATTGAATGGCAGGTCTATTTTTAGATCCCTAAGTGTTCTCCCAAGATCTTTCCAAAAGGAACGTATTAGTTTGCATTCTCATCAGCAGTGTAGAAGTGTTCCCTTTTCTCCACATCCACACCAACATCTCTGGTTTAGGGATTTTGTGATGTGGGCTAATCTTACTGGAGTTAGATGATATCTCAAAGTAGTTTTGATTTACATTTCTCTGATGATTAAGAATGATGAGCATTTTTTCATATGTCTGTAGGCCGTGCACCTGTCTCTTCAGAGAAGTTTTTCTTCAAGTCCCTTGTCCACCCTGAGATGGGATCACTTGTTCTTTTCTTGCTAATACATTTGAGTTCTCTGTGGATTCTGGTTATTAAAGCTTTGTTGGAGACATAACCTGCAAATACCTTCTCCTATTCTGAGGGCTGTCTGCTTGCTTTACTTATTGTGTTCTTGGCTGTGCAGAAGCTTCTTAGTTTGATCAGATCCCAGTAATGTATTTTTGCTGTGGCTTCAATTGCCTGGGAGGTTCTCCCCATAAAATATTTGCCCAGGCCTATTTTTTCAAGTGTTTTCTCTGCCATTTCTTCTAGTATTTTTATAGTTTCACATCTTAAGTTTAAATCTATAATCCAGTGAGGGTCTATCTTAGTTAATGGTGAAAGGTGTGGGTCCAGTTTCAGTCTTCTACAGTTTGCCAGCCATTTCACCTAGCGCCATTTGTTAAATACGGAATCTTTTCCTCACTGAATGTTTTTACTTGACTTGTCAAAGATCAAATAACAGTAAGTAGCTGGGTTCATCTCTTGGTTCTCTATTCTGTTCCATACATCTACCTCTCTGTTTTTGTGCCAATACCATGCTGTTTTGATCACTATTGATTTATACTATAGTCTGAGGTCTGGTAGCTTAATTCCTCCTGCTTTATTTTTACTTCTGAGTAATGTCTTGGCTATTTGAGGTTTTTTCTGATTCCATATAAAATGAAGTATTATTGTTTTTAAGATCTTTAAAGTATGACAGTGGAGCTTTAATAGGGATTGCATTAAAATTGTATATTGCTTTGGGTAGTATGGACATTTTAACAATGTTGATTCTTCCCAGCCATGAACATGGTATGTTTTTCCATTTGTTAACATCTTCAGCTATTTCTTTTCATAGAGTTTTATAATTCTCTTTATAGAGATCTTTCAAGTCCTTTGTCAGGTTAACTCCAAAATATTTCATCTTCTTTGGCACTACTGTGAATGAACTAGAGCCCTTGACTGTTTTTTCAGCTTGACTGTTGTTGGTATATATAAAGGCTACCGATTTATGAGTGTTGATTTTGTAATGTCAGATGCTCCTGTATTCCTTGATCACTTCTAAGAATTTTGTGGTAGAATCCCTAATGTTTTCCAGATATACAATCATATCATCTGCGAAGAGTGAAAGTTTGATCTCTTCTGACCCTATGTGGATACCCTTGATCACCTTTTCTTCCGTAATTGCAATGACTAAGACTTCCATTACAATGTTAAAGAGCAATAGAGACAATGGGCAACCTTGCCTGGTTCCTGATCTGAGTGGAAATGATTTCAATTTAACTCCATTCAATATTATATTGGCTGTGGGTTTGCTGTAGATGGCCTCTATCAGTTTAAGAAATGTCCCTTCTATACTTATTTTCTTAAGTGTTCTGATCATGAATGGATGCTGGATGTTATCAAAAGCTTTTTTGCATCAATTGAGAGAATCATATGGTCTTTCTTTTTTAATTTATTTATCTGATGAATTATATTTATAGATTTACATATATTGAACCAGGCTTGAGACCCTGGGATAAAACCCACTTGGTCATGGTGTATAATTCGTTTGACGTGTTGCTGGATTCTCTTTGCTAGGATCTTATTAAATATTTTTGCATCTGTGTTCATTAAAAATATTGGTCTATAGTTTTCTTTTCTTGTTGGGTCTTTTCCTGGTTTGGGGATCAAGGTGATGTTTGCTTCATAGAATATGTTGGGTAGTACTCCTTCTTTTTCTATATTTTGAAAAAGGTTGAGTAATATAGGTACTAGTTCCTCTTTAAAGGTTTTATAGAATTCTGATGTGATGCCATCTGGTCCTGGGCTTTTCTTTTAGGGAGATTTTGTATAGTTGATGCTATTTCAGAACTTGATATAGGCCTGTTCAAAAGGTCTCCGGCAACTAGATAGCAGGGGTCTGCTGGCAGCTGGAGTATGACTTCCTCCAGTGCTCTGTGAGGTCAGAAGGACCCACCCAGCAAATGAATTAGTCTGAGAAGGTTGATGCCTCCGTCCCTCCCTTGCACTGTAACACCCAGTCATAGGTAACCCCACAGGGTGTGACCCAGTTCCCTCCAATGAGCAGATGCTCCAGGGGTTTGCGCCTGCCTGAGTCACAGGGAGATCTATGTCTCCTCAGCCAGGCCACCACTCTCTGCCACTTTGTGGCAGGGCGAGCTGAGGCCTGACAACTTCAGGTGCTTAATGGAAGCTGGGGCAGTTTACTCAGTTCCAATCCCACCCCTGATTGATGTTCCTGGCACTTCTATTTTGGCAGAATTTGTTTCTGTCCTGGTTATATTCTCCTGTGGACCAGGTGCTGTTTGAGTTTACAGAAACTGCAACTCAGCCCCAGTTTGTGCTGCTTGCTGCCCAGAGCTGGTGTGTCTGTCTCTGTTGCAGTCTGTGTTGGGGCAGGTGCAGTTAGAACTCACACTGAGCTCTCAGTTCCAGCCTCTTCCCTCCTACTTTTGTCTCAGCTATGATCCCCTGGGGGGCAGGTACTTTTAAGGCCCACTAAAGCAGTCCTTCTGGCTCAGCCTCACCCAGGGAGTATGCTGGCTCTGCAAGAGCATATTCTAGTCTCCATCCCAGCTGTGCCCTGCCCAGGCAGGTACTGTCTCAGGCATACCCTTTACTCACGGGGCCTCCATTTCCATCCCAGATCTATTCCACCAGTGGCTGCCACCAGAGATGATGACTGGCTTCCTCGGTTGCCTAGTAAGGCAGAAAGTGTCTCTCCAAAATATCCCCAGGGGATCATAGTAAGCCCTGTTGTTCCCACCACTGCCACTGCTGCTCTGCCGCAGGGCACTGCCTTTCCCTCTCCTGTATGGTTCCCTCAGTTCACTGTCTTCTCCTTACTACCGTGCCATGCTACAGAATCAGCACAGACCAGCAACAGCCCATGCCTTGTCTACACCTCTCGAGAAAATGCACAAGAATCTGGACTCTTGTGCAGGCATCCAGACCTCGGGGTGAGAGTGGAGGGGAGTACTGAGAGTTCAGAATTGCAGGTAGAGAATATATACAATTTTATATAGTTTTATGCCTGGTGGGAGAGTTCCATGGCACTGGTAGGTCCTCTCTGGGGAAGGAGTTCTGGTTTTTAGAGGGTCTCTCCCATGGGATAAAATAGGAGGATATCCAAACTCTGCTCGCTTATTTGTATAGAGTATACTGAGAGCCATTCTCATTTGGGGAGGGGACTCCTGTCCGCTTGGTGATGGATTTTGTACCTATTAATTGTTTCCTTGGGGTCACAGCTCTCCTCAGCAGGGTTGATGTGTGTTCTTCAACCTTCTCTCTTGGCTCAGCTCCAAACCATCAGCTTACTTGCTAAACTTCTGTTCTTTAACTCTCCTTCTGGATGGGAGCCTCTGTGGAAAGCTGGCTCCAGTCAGCCATCTTGCCTCCACCTCCCTCCCCCAGCATCTCTTTTTAAAGAAAGAGGAAGTGATTGGGAGGGTCATGACTGGGATATCACACAAACACCAGGAACATTTTCTCCAGATCAGTATGAAAATCAATTTTTTAAAAGATTCTGATTAAACCAGGGGTCAGATGCCAGCAAGGCCAGACATATAATAGAGATAACAGGAAGAGGGCCAGTTGAGACCACAAGGTGGGCTTGTCCAAGACCCTTCAAAGGGCAGCAGCTGCCCAACACAGGTTGCTCATTCCATGTCAGATGGGTGCTGCCATAGACTAGAGTTATTGACAAGGCACAGGATAGGTTTGCCCCCACCCTTGGTGCCCTTGACATTGGGCATGTCGAGGTAGGCCATTCCTGGGTGATGTGACACTCCTCTGATGGCCAGCTTTGCATTGAGGGTCTCCGCAGGCCTTGCTGCTTCTTCCTCAAACTGCCCAGCAGCCTGGGTCAGTCCCACAGCTTTCCCACTCCCCACCAGCCTTCCCTCTGCCTACCAGCCTTCCTTCTGCCCACAAGCCTTCCCTCTCCCCACTGGCCTTACCACTCCCCACCGCTTTCTGTCTGTCCCTCACAGGGTCACACCTGAGTCAGAGTTGGGAAGACAGGACTAACATGTTCCTTGGCTCTCTCTCTATTTTTTATCAGCTGCCCTTTCCCCCTAACAAAATTGTTTGAAGTTTAATTCTGTCTTCATGTCTGCCTCTCAGAAAACCCAGACTAATACTTCTAAAGACCTCCAATAAATCCATACAGATTCACAGATTAATTAGTCCAGGACAAGAGGCATAGGCATAAGGCTGTGTTTCTGGCTACCTGCTGGGAGCAGTGAGAGTCACCCTGACCCATTTACATAGCCCAGTTACCTGTTCCCATTGACTTTGTCTCCTTTTCCCTTTAGGTTGTGGCTCTTTCCTCTTGGTGTCTGCTGAGGGATTCTATTTACTACACGCTGTCTGTGATTGCTCTCATTGTGGTAAGTCACTCCTGCCTTGTTGGTCCACACCCACACCTGTCTACTGCTCAACTCCAGGGCTAGAGCTGGATCGAGCACAGTGGGGAGTGAGTGAGTGTCTGTCTGTGCATGTGAAAGCATCTCTTTATTCCAGATACTTTGATCACCCAGAACCCCAGCCTGATTGAGGGTTACTCTGAACCAGAGTCTTGCCGTGAGTCAACTGGGCCCGTGACAGTCCCAGCTGTCTGTTCCTTCTCACTTTCCTCATGGATCTTTCCTAACTCTATGACTTTCCCATTCCTCCCCACCCTGGGGGTTCTCCCAGGACACTGCCTTCCCTCCTCACAACACCCATTAACATGGCCATCTTTGTGCCAATGTCCTACACTCTCAATAGCTACCCCTCCCTGAGCTCCAGCCATGGATAAATAATTCCCTTCCAGACATCTTCACACTCCACACTCAACATGACACTAACTAAACATTGAATGTTTGCCCCAAGACTGGACCACCTTGCTGGGCCACCTTGTATTTCAGCCCCATCCCTATCCTGGCCATCCAACCTGGGCATGATATTAAATTGGTCTTTTCCTCAACTCCCACCAAACCCATCTGGCTTAAAAATACTATGGATTTTCATCTCATAAAAATCCCCCTGGACTGCTCCTCCACAGTCACTTCCCTGGAGGCTGTCTCATTGCCAGTCTCTGCAGCTCACTGCAGGTCAGGTTGGTGTTGCCATCCAGTAGCCTCTCTGCCCCCTACTCCTCCCCTTTCTACCCCAGTAAACACTCAGAGCCACCCAGTGGTATCTCTACAAAGAACACCTGCAAAGACCACATGATTGTCTAACTGATCAGTGGCTCTAGGCCAGCCAGGCAGAAAAACTCACACTTTTTAATGCAGTGAGGTAAGCTGTCCAAAAGTAGCATAGAAAATTGGAAAGAACATTGAAATGGAAGTTGGGGGGGTCTATCTCCTAATTCTGCCTACCCCCAATATCATGTTTAATTTTTTAGGTCAACTTGACTGGCTTAAGGGGTGCCCAGATGGCTGGTAAAACATTATTTCTGGTTGTGTCTGTGAGGGTGTTTTTCAAAAGAGATTGGCATTTGAATCCTTAGACGTTAGGAAGAAAGATCACCCTCACCAGTGTGGGAGAACATCATTCAGTCCATTGAGGGCCTGAGGGGAACAAAAGTGCAAAACGAAGAGGAATGTCCTCTCTTTCCTTGAGCTGGGCTGTCCATCTTCTTCTGGCCTTGGACTGGAACTTACACCACTGGCTCCCCTGGTTCTCAGGCCTTTAGTCTTGGCCTGGAAACACACCAGTGGCTTTGTAGACAGATGAGTATGGGACTTCTTAGCCTCCATGATAATGTGAGCCAATCCTTCATAACAACTCTTTGTGTGTGTGTGTGAGTGTATGTGTGTGAGTCTGTGTGGGTCTGTGTAGGTGTGTGTATGAATCTGTGTGTGTGAGTGTATGTGTGTGCATCTGTGTGAGTCTGTGTGTGTGTGAGCATGTGGTGTTTCCTCTTCACATTGTGTCTCTGGAGAACCCTGACTGTAACACCCCCTCACTAGCTCTAAACACCTTGGGGAACTCAATCTCTCTGAGTTTTCTTACCAACAAAATGGGAGTAGATTCACCAAAGTGTCTACTCCTATAGATTACTTTATTGTAAATCTCTATGCAAATAAAATAAACACGATGTTTGATATGAGACTTTCCACAGGGAAAGCTAAGTACTTCAGTGACCAGCAGTTCCCAACATTGAAAATCTTGGGTTTGCAAACCATCACAAGGTTTGCCAAGAGGTCAGTGTTGCCCCAACAATTGCTCTGAACCTCATTCTCCAGAGGTCCCAGATTAAAAGAGGGCATGAACTGAACCAACCACTATCTCCTAATTCCCGGAGCCCTTTACCGTTGGGAGTGGGGAGACCCACCCCCAAGGAGCAGAAGGGCTCGGCATGCCATGCTGGAACTGGACACACACTTCATCTTTGGAACTTCCAGTTAGTAGACTTATGAACACAACTATCTTCTCAGTTATAACCTGTGGAAAAGGCGTGATCACATGAAACCTGAAGGCCCTGGTCACCTCAGCATAGATGTCTCTACAACTCTTTGTAGCAAACTCGGTCCTGGACACTCACGCTGATTGCACACACTCTGCTCTTCTGCCTCTAGGGTACATTAGGATGATTTTTGAAAATGACTTTCTTCAGGAGGCAAGATCAGGATAGCATAAATGAGTACAACTAGCTACTTTGCTGAAGTCCAGAAAGAGGTGACTGTACTTGTAAAGACAAGGAACAGGATGGGGCAGGCCCAGAGCTCCCCGGAGCACAGACGTAGCAACACTGTTTCCCAGCCAGGCTTGCTGGGTCGGCTTCTTTCTCTGTTTTCAGCTTGCAGGACTATGTGTGAAATAACTTGTCTTCTGCCCAATTTATCTGGACATGTCCAAGACAGAATAAATGTAATTGTTGCTAATGAGCTGTGAAGAAGCAAAGCAGTTTCGCCTTCTTGGTCTGTGGTGACACCGAGCCCAAGCCTGTGGTCTTTGGGCAAAGCAACCATCTGCCTGTGGGTGCGGCCTGTCAATCACAGAGCACAGCCAGCTGGATGCTGGGGCTGCCGCGGTACCTCTATGCACCCTTCAGACAGCAACTCTCTGTAAAGCGTGTTAGGAAGTGGTGGAAAAGATAAGCTATGACCCTCAAAGTCTCAGTTCTTTTTACTCTAATGGGTGTTCCTCCAACTTCACTGTGCCTTAGAAACATCAGGAATGCTTTTTTAAAATGCAGGACCCCAAAATCTTAATTCCACAGGCTCTAGGGTAAAGCCCAGGGACTTGCATTTTGACCCACATATTCCCCCACCCCAGGTGATTCTGAACCATGCTGCCTGTTGAGAAACACAACTTTAAATAAGGTTGGAAACCACGTCCTTGGATATTCATCTGTTGCATGGAAATGATCATTTCTAGAGTTGATTTTGAGATTCTCGAGGAAAAGGCCACTTGGGAGACTATGTAACTTTAGTCCAACTGGATTTCTGGGATCATTCTCACATGAGACTCCAAACTGCATTAAAGAGTAAAACAGAGTCTTGCACCCAAAAACACACTTTTAAAGTGGCTTTGACAATGTCCCCAAATCTGTTCCGTGCCTCAGCCTCAGGCTGCAGCTGACACATACTCTGTGTCTTTCGTCAAGGTTTCTTATTCTCCTCTTTCTGTGTCCCTCTAAAACCAAGGAACTGACATGGCAGGTGAAAAGGAGTCATTTTCCTTCCAGATTTCCTTATGTAACACTGAGCTTCTCCACAGGACTCTAAAGGGCGCTAGAGATTCCTTTATTTAAAAGCCCTTCCTCCTACCCACAAAATAACTGGAAACCTTCCCAAACAATTTGTTCAACTATTAGGTTTTTTTAAAAAAACACTCTCCCCCTTATATAGTTCTGAAATATTCAGAAGGTGTAACTATCAGTCCCCTAAGGTTGTTCAAGAAAGAGTTCATTTGCCTAGAGGCAAAGTCCAGATTAAGTGGGACCAGCTGCCTTTCTATCCACCTCACCTTCCAGAGGACTGTCAGGCCTAGGAGGAGCCTAAAGACAAGCTGTGGGGCCTGGAGATCCAAAGAGCAGGAAAGATGACTTCTCAGAGGTTCTGATGGCTGCAGATGGTTCAGTCAGGCTGGGAAGGTGCTGATAGAATCCTTATTATCTGGGTTCAGAACAGCTGAAATTCCAGCTGATACAGGCTGGACAGGAACAAGGGCCCACAACCAAAGCCACAGGAGAAGGGGCTGCCTACTCATTCTAAAACCAATGGACTTTAAAACCATTGACGCAGAGACACAGAGGGTATGTGGGTATTTCACCTGGACTTTGCTCTGTGCTATTTTCTAGCTGTTGTTTGCTTATTTATAGGGGACAGTGCATGAAGGGAAAAGCCCAAGAAATGAAGTATTTGTCAAAAACATAAAAGTGTGTATTTCCTGGGTCCCTACACCTACCCCAAACAAATGTCCCCTGTGGCGCTGGGGCATTCTGTAATGAAGTGTCAGGCCTTGGAGAAGCTGGACAGTGAAGTCCTGGGCACATTCTGGGTTCTTTGGAGCATACGGCATGTGAAAATCGTTACAGACTCACCCCTGCTTCTCCCCTACCCCAGGAGCATTTCGACCACAGGCATCACCAGCCTCCCAGTCCTGCCTTTTCCCTGAATTCCAGCAGCCTGACAGTTTTCTGTACTGAAATGTTACTGTAATTTACATAATCATGTAATTTACATAAATGCAAATGATTCATTACATCGTCAGTCTAGCAGCTGCCCTAGAAGAATTACTTTATTTTTACCCTTCATCTCTGCTTGAGGACAGGACTGTGTGCACGGAGAAAGGGAAGCCTCCAGGGAAGTAGCTAGGCCGACCGGAACAAGTTCCCAGTGAGGTGGACTGACTCAGAAGTGCAAATTCACCAGTGCTGCCTGTCTACAGATGGACAGGTGAGCCCGTCAGGGCAGCCAGAGCACTGGGCCAGTGGTGAGGCTCCTCTGGGGCAGCACGGCCCTTTCCTTCCTTGAAGGATTCATGATAATGGCCCCAAGTGGGGGGACCCCACAGCTCAACTGACTCACCCGCCAAAGATGCTCAGACCTTCCAGCAAGACTTCCATAATGACAGAAATGATCTATAATCTTGTGCATCTGACACACAGTCACATGTAGCCCCTGTGCACTTCAAATACAGTTAGTGAGACCAAAGAAGTTTATTTCGTTAACTTTAATTTTTAAATAGACTAGATTTTAAATATGGGACTGAGTACTCTCCTGTGTCTGCTGATAAAGATTTTCTGAGTTGGTACTCGCAGCTGTGCCAGCTAGCTGGGTTTTGCATCCCATTGTATACGTGGCAAAACCAAGGCTGTGGTGGTGAAGTGGTTTGCTCCAGATCAGGGAGCTGCAGCACCTTGGATCCGCCAGAGTCAGTGCATGAGATGGTGCAGCCGCGCTGCCCCAGACAGAATGTGGACTCCCCCAGTAAAGCCCTCCTCCTGCAGCCTCAGGCTGCCCATGCCCCACTAGAGAGATGTGCAGGCCTCACTCACTCTGTAGTCTTGTTTCAAGACAGGAGAGAACAGCCTAAGCTTCCTCCTGCTGGAATTGTTTCATTAAAACAGCTAATGTGAAATGATCCAGGAGTCTTTATATCTTGCCCTTTCTGTGGGAGGAAAGAAGTCTTAGAGGTCACATGGATGACCGTCCTCCACCTCCTGGCTAGCCACTTCGGACACCCTCGCCCCTCCATCTCTGATCTGTTCTTCCTCTCCAACTTAGAGCCTCCTCCAACCTCAGGCTAGTAGTGTCCCGTTTCATTTCAGCTCTTTTCTGGAAAAGTGGGAATAACCATGGTAGTTACAATAATATCTCAGAAAATAACAGTGACTTAATTTGAAGGTCCTTACACAAGAAATGTCTCCTGTTTTTTGTAATCCCTGATGGGAGGACAGGCCTGCTTTAATGACACTAGGCAAACTGATGCTGGGGTCAGGCTTGCATTTGTCCCTTGAGCAGGGAAATGGATTCACTGAATGGGAAGACACAGCTTCCACAGAGAAGCGTCTCATCTTTTACAAGGAGTGTGACCTGGAAATTCAGTTATGTGTTTGGTTTTGTTTCTGCACTTCCCCACGGACACAGTCCTTTGGCCTAATAGCACTCCCCTCCTATGTCCTCATTTCACCCCCTCACCCCTCTTTCTTTCCCGTATCCTGCCCTAACACATGTCCAGGACTTGGTCAGCTCTGCCCAAGCCCTGCCTGTAGATCATCTTTGCTTCCTGCCCTCTGGAGACCACCACCTTCATCAAGACTGCCTACTAGCAGTCCTGAAGTAGGAATTCCTGTTTAACTGTAAAGTGGGCCCTGCGTCTGTGCAGAGCAGCTAGCTTTGCAATGGATTTCATCAGCTTCTTCTCTGCAAGTGAAATCACCAAGGCCTTAGCTAAGCCCTCTGCACCCCACCCTCAGACCTGAAGAAGTGAGGACTCCAGATGCAGGTCCTAGGGAGTCCCCACGGTGCTGAGTAGGAAGAGTGCACAAGGCTGTTTTCTTTACGGCAAAGAAGGGAAGATTGTCGAGGTTTCAGTCTCTTGAAAGAAAATGATGGTGTTCATTTTCTCCTATTATTTTCACTGCTTAAAATTCTCTTGGTGGGGCAGCACCTGTGGCTCAGTGAGTAGGGCGCCGGCCCCATATGCCGAGGGTGGTGGGTTCAAACCCGGCCCCAGCCAAACTGCAACAACAAAAAATAGCCAGGCATTGTGGTGGGCTCCTGTAGTCCCAGCTACTCAGGAGGCTGAGGCAAGAAAATCGCCTGAGCCCAGAAGTTAGAGGTTTCTATGAGCTGTTTTGATGCCATAGCATTCCACCAAGGGCGATAAAGTAAGACTCTGTCTCTAAAAAAAAAAAAAAAAATTCTCCTGTGCTGGTGATTAGAACACAGGTTCTGAAGTCTTAGCTTTAGCAGGGAGTCAACCTCTGCTTCATGGTGACAATTACAGTAAACAAACCGGGGGGCTGACAGTTTGAGACCGCCACCTGCCTCCCAGCCTCTCCTCTCCTGCACCGTATCTGAGCCGAGCCCGGGTCATCTTCTTCTTCTTCCTACCTGAGCTTGCCATTCCCTTGGCAGTTCCCTGGGTTGCTCCGATATCCAGGGATTCGCCTGCCTGATCTTGCCTAGAATTCTAGAGCAGACTCCAGGAATGAAAGCTCGTTTCCATGGTACCCAACCATTTCTCTGAAGCCTGGAGGAAATGAGTGTTTTTTGTTTTTTTTTCTTTCAAATTCATTCCTGTTTAACATTTAGCTCATCTACAGAACATGTGGATAAAGTGCGTGTGGGTCAGAGGACAGGGCCTCCCAGCAGCCAGTGCCCAGTGGGTCAGGGCTTGGCTGTCAGGGGACCAGCCATGGTAGCCTCTGGCTGTCAGTGCCCAGCCCCAAACACAACCAGCAGAGCACTGAGAAGCTCTGCTCCCCCAAAACCTGCTTTCAGAAATCTGATTGGGAAAAGGCTGGGTCAGTTCCAAAGGCCACAGCAGAAGGGCACTCAGTTGCAATTCATCATGAAGACTAAAGAGTTGACATCAACTGACCTATCCCCAAGGCAGAGCCCCAGGCAGGAACTGCCCCTGAAATGCACCTTGTCCCATGGCAGCAGTGGTTGAGGGCTCTTCAGTAGGCTGCCTGTCTTAAGGGGCTTCCCCTCTTTCCAGGAGATTTAATGGAGCTGCAAAAATGGAACTTGGCCTGACTTCACTCTAACGTGGCTCCACGGAGCAGACCTGGACAGAGGGTCGGGCGCGCGCGCCACCTAGTGGTCACGATAAGGAACTGCGGCTGTGGGTTCTCATGCTATACAAGGAGTTGCATGGGTGGCAGGTTTCCTTCCGCGCTGGTCCCGCTGCTGAGAGGGGTGAGGTGTTGCTTTGTTTTACTGGAAGCAAGAGCGTAAAAAACTAAGGGATGTGCAACACCTATCTTAAGAGAATAAACTAAAATAAAAGCTGTAAGGAATAACAAGTCCATTCCCCCAAACTTCAATAACCTTGAGTGAAGGTAACCCCTGACCTGGTCATTTTAAGAGCTTTCAGACTAGGCGATTCTAATGCTCCATCAGGAGGGTCCAACCATGTACTCCTCCAAAGGGACGTTCTGCAAACAGTGCCGGTCACCTGGTTTCCAGGTTTCCAAAGAGGTGGCGATCAGCGACTTACCCCTGAGTAACACCAGCACGTGCCTGGAGGCAGTGCCTCGGCCCCACCACCTTCCTCACCTTCCTCCTGGCTTCCATCCAGCTTTTCTTAGAGGCTGATTTTCAGCCCCTTTCATTCATTTTATTGTTCTTGTCTGAGTCCTCCCATTTGTCTACACATGTCCTCTTAAAGTAGGCCAGTGTTTTTCAGCCTTGTTTATCTCAGGGCACACTTGAACCTGCAGTTAAACTTCCTCGGCACACTTGTTGATCCCACTGAGCTTTAAAAGTTTTCTCAATAGGCTCAGCACCTGTAGCACAGTGATTATGGCACCAGCCACATGCACTGAGGCTGGAGGGTTCGAACCCAGTCCAGGCCTGCTAAACAACAATGACAACTGCAACAAAAAATAGCCAGGTGTTGTGGCGGGCACCTGTGGTCCCAGCCTTGGGAGGCTGAGGAAAGAGAATCACTTACGCCCAAGAGTTTGAGGTTGCTGTGAGCTGTGACACCACGACACTCTACCAAGGGCAACATAGTGAGACTCTGCCTCAAAAAAAAAAAAGAATTTTTTTTCACAACACACCTAAGATCCTCTCACTGCACACTGTTTGAAAATCACTGAAGTAGAGGGATAAATCTGAATTGTGTTTGCTATCAGGCGCTGGGTAGCTAAGGGCCCCTGGCTTTGGGGAAGCCTCTGCCTCCCTCATCCCCTCCTTTTCCGCTCCCCTCCCCCCTTCCTCATCCTCCTCTGCAGCAGTCATGCCTTCTGGGTGTTGGGACTGACAGACGTCTTCACAGCAGGCACATGATCAAAGGGAGAACTCTCTCAGCTATTTGGACAGCCTTAGATCCCCACCATTTATCAGTTTTTGTAGTGAGTTCGCCAGCATTTCTGTTTCTTTGTCTGCCTTGCTAGACCACACTCCCACCCCCATCTCCCCACCCACCGCCATCCCCTGATTTCAGGGTCATGATGCTCTGTCCCTAATTGAGTATCTTGTCCGAACTTGTACAGATTTACCCACTATTTCTCTGAATTATTGTGCTCCTATTTGAGATCCTTGGTACAATTAAGCCTGTTCACATTTTTTTTTCTTTGATGTGATTACTGAAATAATCAATAGCTAAAGCAGCATTGGTCCCAGAGCTGATTCCTAGACAGTACACAAAGGGAACTTTTTCCCAGGGAGAGTGAATTCCCAGCATCTCCTTTGCAGGATCTGTATCACCTATGAGGAAGATCACACACCAAAAGGACTTCCTAAAGCTGCTTCCATATTACATGGTATTACTTGCCTTCCCAGATAGAAGAAAATTAAATTGGCTTGGCTTAATAAACTTACTCAATATCTTGTGTTCTCTTAAGTGGCTACAAATTGATTATTCCATCCTACTGCTAAAACTAATATTGAATTAACTTCAATTAATAGAAAATGTTTTCTATCTGAAATAATTTGGTCTATTCCGTGATTTTTTGGCAAGGATATTTTTTAAAGCACATAAATGTATGAAACAGCTTGTGATGACTTCCAGAGAATAAAGTCCATGCCATTCATCCTGGATTTTAAGATCATTTCCTTTATTTCTTTAATTCTTTTCCTATCCTAGTTTAACATTTTCATCCATATGTCAACTTGTTGAATCTGAAAACAAAGATGAGAGTCCCAGAAATGATGAAACCAAGGTCTTTCTTTCAATGCTTTGTTAGGAAGAAAGGGTGACAGATAAGTATGGCTCTTTCTTCCCTTCCTTCACTTTGGACCTTCAAGATAATTGGAGAGGGTTCCTTTTATATGAGGCTATGTCCTATAAGCCATATCCTGCTCATGTTTGAATTCTCTGTGTCCCTACCCAAATGGTGGTTATTATAATCACCAGAGACTACAGTGATGCCTCATTGTTAGCTGAGTTCACATCCCCATGCCTCACTCTACACCCAAATATCCTGCAGATGCCCACCGCAGTCTCCAGAGGCCACTGCCTCCACAGGGAAAGCCACTCAAGATGCTCGTACTCAAGGAAGCTCTTATTTCATGTGTGTGGAAAGAACAAGTGACCAACTATTGGCTTCAGCAACATGTCATCTGGGCAGATCAGTGTGTCATGAAAAGATGCCAAATTAGGACTCCTAGAACTAATTCTATAGCAAATTGAGCAACTCCAGGAAAATCACTTACATTCTTTGTGACTCACTGTCCTCACTTGTACAAAGGCTTACATTAGGGCTTTTTTCTCCTCAAAGTGGGAACTTATTTTTTGATGGTATATGAACTATGGCTTAAATAAATTAAATCCAGTGCGTATTCTCTCTGCATTCTCTTTTGATAGGAGAACATCTCGGTTCGGCACTTGGGTGTTGTTCACTCCTTGCAAGCCCTACTGACCTCCTCCCTAAATGAAGGGTCAGGCCCGGGCCCCAGGGGTTGGGCAGCCAACAGTGCCCTGCCAGGATCTGCAAACACTGTTTTTGTTACTGCATATATATTTCAGGGTTCCCCTCTATATATGACAATGGGTGGATCCTGCACTTCTGGTTGTGATGGAAGTGTCCTTTGAAGAAAGTTTCTTGTAGGGAAACCACAAAATAAACCAATCAAGAGAAAAATACTGAGTCCATAGAAGTCCAAGTGCTTGCATAAAAACTGAATACAAAGACATGTGGAAATCGTGCAGTGGCACATCAGGGGCTAACACTTGGAAGTAACCACAGAGCTCCTGCATCCCTGGCAGATCTGAAATTCTGAACTATGTCTTGCTTTTACAAAGCAGGTTAGTCGCACTTTCCTGTCACTTCACTGTAGGGAGAATGAGATTCCTGATGCCGAGCTCACCCCCAGGTGCGTCATGTCCCAGGCCAGCCCACTCCTGATCACCACATATCAGCAGGGTGGCAGCGTGCAGTCCTACGGGGATGTGTGTGTAATCTTATATCCTTTTTTTTTTTTTCACAGTTCATTTACGATGAAAAAGTTTCCTGGTAAGTACCTCTTTTTACACCTCTAACTTCACCCTGTTATGTTATAGACCTAAGTACGTTAAAGACCAGAGTTAGGATTTAGGGAAAGAAAAAGAGTTAGGATTTAGGGAAAGAAAAAAAATGTTGTGAAAGCTTAGAACAAATTTCTTAGGCATCCTCTTTCCATCTTAAGGAAGGAGTTAAATTAGCTTTCCCAGAACAGAGATCTTTTCTCTTGGGGCTGGGATGATGGGGCTCCATTAGGATCCTAGATGTCCTTCTCCTCCAGGTGAGACACAGTCGTGACCTGACTGCCTTTCTGCAGGCTGCCGTTTGCTAGGCCATGGTTAAGATTTGATCCTTTTAAATTATATCCGAACCAAGTTCTGCATTTCAACTTCCATCTCAGCAGTCAGGACCCAGACACGTCAGTGACCTCTACCCCTTAAAGGTTCTGCCCATTGTTCAGAAACATCTTGGAGCTCGGAAAATCAGTGATTTTTTTTTTGATAGACAGAAACATTTGCCCAAATTAAATACCTGGGAAGACATTTGATTTGGGCCAACTGTCCAGTCCCCATTTTTGAGATGGGTTCTGAGAAGCCCAATATGTTCAATGGAAATAGAATCGAGTTTTCTCTACGTTCTCATTACTTTTTTTTTCCCAAATATTTATCTGTAGAAATAAGCAGTGTGGAGTCACTTCTTAGAACAGGCATTGCTCTATAGGGAGAAAACTTCCATGGCGTCATTTAAAGATAGACACGAGCTTGAAGAAGTAGAGGTGGACCAGGCCTGACTCCCGGTGAAATAGCTGTGACCCTTCCTCGGAGGGGGTACCTCTGCCTCTGAGGATGTCTCTGGGGTTTTTCAGAATTTGGGAGTGGCAGAGAACCTGTCGCAATGATGATAAAAGTTGTGCACCGTGATAGGGTAGGAAGACACCTTTGCCATCTCTCTCTCCTCTCCCGAGAGAGAAGAGGAGGCAACAGCTAGCAGAATCCCTGTAAGATGCGTCATCTCCAGATTGACTCTTAAGACAGTAGAAGGCGGTCTTCAGTGAGTGATGATAATCAGCAGGCCGAGAGGGACTGCAGTGCCCTGCGACCCAGGTCGGGGGTAGAGAGGGTATTCCCTGGGCGTGGCCGCCAAATGGAATGGGGACATCGTCCCCCCACCATGTCCTTGGGGATGAAATGCAGGACAAGCATTGCCTTCCCCACGCAAGCCGAGGGCACCATGAGCACAACCCCGGCTCTGCCTTCACGAACAGTAGGTGCTCCCAGGTTGCTCCATGTTACCTGTCTGCACTAGTGACACTTCTGAGGAGGCAAGCAAATTATAATCACAGTTGATACCCAAGGTTTCCCCTGCTGCTGTGCAGAAAAGCTAGAGAAAGGCTCTCTGGGGAGCCGACTTCCACCATCTCTGCGGCATCATGGCATGGAAGCCGTGGCAGGAGGAGAAGCAAGCTGACTTTGTGATAAGCCCATGTTAGCCCCGACCCTCAAAACATCTTCTAGGGTATTTCAAATGATTGAGAACCACACAAGGAGAGTCTATTTCCTCCACATTCCCAAGGCTCTTGCTGTGATGTTAGGTGACCCCATCCTAGGGCAGAAGCCTGGGCCTGCAGCCGGAAGGGCTAGATTCTGTAAGGTAGTGGCAGGTCAGCAGAACCCTCAGCTGGAGCTTGAGGGCTCTCATGCATCCAGTTATGCGTGAGGGGCTGGGAGGGTCGTGGATAAATGAGTTGCAAGTCCCCAGGTGTGTCTTGTCCCAGCAGGGGGAGGGAAGGTCAGAATCATCAATCAGGTGCAATCACACCTATGGGGCTTATTGCAAGGGTACATGTCGGCTCTATTAAGTGTAGAGTACAAAAGTCTTCACACGATAATTAAGTGAATGAGGTGAGAGAGATATTAACTAGCATGATGTAAGCATTCCAAATTGTATAGGAAATCAGCACATTGTACCCCATAAATGCACATGATCTACCTTTTTATGATTTAATTTAAAAAATAAAAATAAATAAATGGTGCTGGGGAACAAAAAACATAAATCAGGTGCAGACGTAGCTTCCAGGAAAGGACCGGGCTGGTGGGGGTGAGGGCGGGACAGGTGTGGCAGGGGAACAACATCATTCCCAGAGTGCTGGCCTGTTGCATCATTATTGCTGTTATGTGCACAGGCCAGTGGGGAGCATTTTTCACATGAGCGAGGCTAAGAAATTAAAGTCTGCACCACTGGCCCTTAACCGCTTGAAGACTTCCAGGGATTTCAGCTCCTCATTTAATGGATGAAAAATATATCAAACTTCACACAAGTTTTTTTGTTGTTGTTACTGTTCACTTCTCTTGGCTTCCTAAGCAGCCAATCATGAGCATTTATTTTGCTGAAAGGGTGCATCTCGAAGCTGATTTCTGTCTTTAAAGTCAGAGTCTTTAATCTGTGCATTTAAGCACCGTAACATTTCAATAATACCTTGAACAGAGAGCTCCATCCCTTGTTATAGAACATTCCAGCATGGCCTGGTGATTTCAAGGCAGGCAACCAATTCATCCCAAATCCTCAAGAGGAAACTAATTACAATTGCTCTTATTTTGAGAGCACTCTTCACGGGAACGTGAGCTTCGTCAAATACAAACGCACAGGGACAAGGTATCTGTCCCTGCCACATAGTGAGATTCTTTCACTGTTTCTGAGGCAGCATTGTCCAGGAAGCCACGGTCAGCCAAGAAGTGGCGGTCAGCCATCAGGAACACTGTTAGTAGCAGGTAGTAGAAAAACAGCTAAAATAAAATTTTTTAAATAGAGTTTATTTTTCTACCAAATCAGATGCCCCAGATGGGTGTGGTGCTAGGGCTGTGCATTGCTCATGGCCTAAGCCTAACGGCCCCAAGATGGGCACCTGGGGGTCCAGCCACCTTTCTGTCCTTGAAGGCGGAAAGGAGGAAGAAGGGTCTCTGGCTTTCTCCGCCTTTCCACTTTACATCTCTTTGGTCACAACTAGGTCTGCCTTGACCACTGAGTAGTCAGGGGGACTAGAATTATAATTTAGACCAACCATTATTCAGTTTCTGGGCCCAGGAGTGAGCCTCACCCTTCTTGAGATCAGGGCTCCCCATTTGCTGCCTTAGCATATGGGGTTCTGTTCGCAGGCAAGTGGCAGGGGGTGCCTGTCAGGGACCTACCGTAGGAGACACCTGCACAGAAAGCCTCAGAGAGCAGGACGTGCGCCCACCCTGCAGGGTAAGGCCCGGGACAGCATCCCCGCAGGGCCCATGATATTGGCAGAAGAATCTGGGGTGTGCCTTCAGTAAGTCTTCTGCAGCCTCAACAAGAAAACTAAAGAATCCACAGTGATGTTTTCATTTCTTTTTTTGAGTGTGGAGTTGTGGCATTGAGAGAGAACAGAGACCTTGGAAGCACAGCTGGAAACCACCTGCCTGGTTGGTGGTAGAGAAGAGTTCTGGTTGCTCTGGTCAGGAAAACAGAGTAGTGCCCTCCAGGTGGGGACAGGCCGCAGCCCCTCTGATCTGGGAAGGAACAAATAGTCTTTGGCAGGAGAATCAGGGACTGTTGGAAATGATTTAAAATGGAAGTTTGAGGAAGGAAAGCAAAAACTCACTTCATACCACAGAACTGGATCCTCAGAGGACAGTAGGTGGGGGGTGGTCAGGAGACGGAGGTGGGGAGATGCCCAGTGTCCGAGGAGGAAAGGGCAGGAGAGGGGACCAGGGAGCACCAGGCGGCTTCAGGGGTCTGGATTTGGATTCTGTCCAATACCCAGCTGTTTCCCAAGCACCTGCTGCATGCCAGGCTCTGTTGCAGAGCTGAATACCTGGTGTGAAACTAACCCGGGCCCTGAGCTGGAGCAGTGCTCAGGCCAGAGGGAGGCAGCCTGCTGACTCCTAATTACAGGGTGTATTGGGGATGCTCGTGGCATTGGGGGGAGGCGTCTGGGGAAGGGACGCTGAAGGGCATTAAGTCTAGGCTTGATGACCAAAATTCAGTCAGGCCAAAACACCAGAGGGGACAGGTGGGACAGCACGGAGGCCCCTGAAAGCCCAGTGTGCTCCCCCTGGAGGAGGCATCTGATGAATCCCAAGTCTGGCTGGGCACCAGCAAACCAAACCCGACATGTTGGCAGGGGCAGGGAGCCCCGCCCACGGCATCCCTGGAAATCCGCTGAAGAGAAGCTGCTTTGAATATTGCAGTAGAAGGACTTGCTTTGAGTAAAATACACCCAAAAATCAAAAAGCTCTAAAGGAATTAGAAGGAGTATAAATATACCTGTTCGGAAAGTGCAGGATTGAGTCTGACCTGACTGTCCTATTTCACTGAAGTTGGTAATTTTCTGGTGACTTCTTAGTCTGTTAAGATGTGTGTAAGTGATAATGTGACATCCCTCCAGATTCCAGGGTCTCCTCCTTCACAGTGAATGTGCTGTGAATAAAATTCTACTCTGCCCTACAAGGTTTATGCTGCAGAGATGCTGGTTTTGATGAGGTAAAAACCACGTCTGGGCCACCAAAGGTGTTTTGCAGCTAAAAATTGATGTTTAGAAGAAGCTCTGCCCTGCTCAGGTGCAGGGGAGAGGGGGAACTGTGGCCAAAGGTGGAAGCTGGTGTGTGTGGGTGGAAATCAGCTGTCAGGGTTTCAAGTATTGGGAAAATGCGAACCGAGGTACTGAGGCAGCCCGGGTGTGGGAAGTGACATCAAGTGACTGCTAGGAGAAGCATTCAATAAGAAATGAGCAATAGGGCAGTGCCTGTGGCTCAAAGGAGTAGGGTGCTGGCCCCATGTACCGGAGTGGCAGGTTCAAACCCAGCCCCAGCCAAAAACTGCCAAAAAAAAAAAAAAAAAGGAAAGAAATGAGCAATAAACCACCAAACAAGACCCCCCAGGGTGCTCAGAGGTTTAAAGAATATAAAGAGGGGCATAAGAAAGTGAGGAGGGTAGGCAAGGAAGGCTTCTTGGAGGAGTTGTGACAGCTCAGTGTGTATCTACAGGGTGAAAGGGGTCAGCCAAGGAGTAAAGGGAAAAACATTCCTGGTTCCTGGCAGAGGGAACAGTCAGTGCAAAGACTCCAGACAGGGGTGTCCACCCTGCAGCCTGCAGGCCCCATTCTCATTGTTTAAGGACTGTTTTGCTTATTTGTGCTGTTGGATATCACGCAAAGTATGCACAGACCTTTTTTTTGCTCATCAGTTTTCATTAGTGTTTGTGTTTTTAATGTGTGGCCCAAGACAACTCTTCTTCATCCAGTGTGTGGCAGAAAAGAACGAATGTTGGACACCCCTGGTAGAGAGAAGGCCAGAGATGGCTGTGTGCAGATAAAAGTCCAGTGATGGAGCACAGACAAGGCACAAGAGGGTCTGGAGAAAAAGAAGAAGAACCTGATTCTGCAGGAAAGGGGAACTTTTTAATTTTTTCTGAAGCCTTTTAGGAGACAATTAAAGAGTTTTATGCGGAGCCATGACCTGATCTGACAGTGTTGAGGTCCCAAGGCTCAGTGAGGAAGAGGGGAGAGTGATGGAGAGGAAAGAGACTGACCATCTGTGAAGGATTTTGGACATAGAGTCCTGATGGATGCAGTAGTGAGGGGAAAGAACGTTCCAGATTGGTTTCCAGATTTGGGGCTTGGCTGGGCAGGAGGAAGTGGTTCAATTTACTGAGATGGCAAAGACTGGTATTAAAAGTAGAAATAGAGAATTGTGCTCGGATGGGCATGTAGACTCTAGGTGGAGAAACCAGAGTCACGGGTGGGTGCAGGAACGCAGCACTGTGGAGAGTGTGCAGGGGGTGAAGGTTGGGGTCATCGTCGTGTGTTTGGTGTTTATAGAAGGCAGTCAAGATGAGACCAGCTAGGGAGGAAGTACAGGCAATAGAAAGGAGATGGTCCAATCATGAGAGGCTGAACCAAGTGGGGAGGGGAGGGGGAGTCAAAGGGGATGGAGAAGGCGAAGCCGGAGGCAGGAGGAAAACCAGAAGTGTGGCCTGTGGTGGCCAGAAGAGAGCGCTGGAGGAAGGGAGTGGGTGATGGACTTTCAGATGCCACCCAGGAATCAAACAGGGTAACAGACAACCATCCCTGCAGCTGGGGACGGGAGGGTATGGAAGTTAGACCAGAGAACTTCGCCAAGCGATCAGGAGGTTCCCAAATGGGCTGTGCACAGCCGCTTGAGAAGATTTACTCTGAGAGAAGCGGAGAAATGCAGGAGGTGAAGGGATTTGGACACCCTGGTTTCTTCTCTCAGTGGGGCCTCCTGAGCATGCTCTATACTAAATCAGTACATGTATGCGTGACCTGTATTAATGGCGCCGTGGTAGCCCGTTGTATGGAACTGCTAACTATGCAGGTGCCCATCCCCCATTTATAACCATGTGGCTTCTTTGCAGCTCTTCATTTTATAAATACCATGGCCAAAAAAAAAAAAAACCCTCAAATATGCATCCTTTTTACTTTTGACTGAATTTTCTCTAAGGTCAACCTCTAGAATCAACCTCTAGACTTGGAATTTGAAAAGAGAAAAGGAAGGGTGGCCTCCTTAGATCCTTCTCAGTAATCTTCTCAATTAGCTCATTTAATTCTGTAGCTGAGGAGAAAACTAGAAAACAAGCTGAAGTTTCTAAAATAAAGTCAATAGAAGCGGCATTAAAATGGTCAGAAGCTCCAGGCACAGTCGGGTGGGCTCTATCTTTTTCCTACCTCCTGACTGCTTTCCGCTCACCCCCTCTTACCTGTGCTGCCAGCACCTTCCCTGCCCAGGTTCCCTGTGTGCCTCTGTGCCCCCCACCCGTGTGTCTGCTCTCAGCCACCCCCACCACCTGCTCTAGTTTTAGTGTGCCCTTTGTAAGTTTATGTCTGAATAATTCCAGTGAACCCCTAAGCTGTGGCCAGATTGATACACATAGGCCAGTACGTAGCCATATGTATGAAGGGCCTGCGCTTTCAATGACCTCTTTAGGTGAGCAAATAGCAGAGAAGGAGCCTTTTCCCTTTAGGAGGGGAAGAAAAAGAAGGCTGTGTGCAGCACGTAGAATGTCTGTAGACCAGGAACTCCCTGAAACCCTTCAGCCTTCTTGCTGTCCTGGGTATTTGCATCAGTTATGTCTTTAAAGGGGAGGCCTCTGAGTTGCACAGCTGCTAGGGGTGACTTCTCTTAACTAGTCTTGGTTTGTGTGCAGGTGGGAGTCGTTAGTCCTCGTGCTGATGTATCTTATCTACATTGTCATCATGAAGTGAGTAAAATGCATTTTTAATTTCTTTTCCAAACTGTTTCTTACATTCCACGTTATGGCTGATATGGGGAGAGGACGGCGGCTGGTGGGGAGAGGGAGGGTGGGTGTCCGGCTGGTACTGGCATGTGGCTCCTCACACCTGTTGTCAAGCACTGTGATTTTGATTACACCAGTAGCAGTGAGCCTTCTAGCCCACGTGTGATGACAGATTGAAAGCTTGGGTGTTTCATTCAGGAATCTCTAGAACCCTTATCCCTCGTCAGGATCTGACGGCCTAGCTTTTGGATGTTTCTTGTCTCTCTTTTATAACACAAAGGAGGTAAAACTCGATAAGCGACACTTATATAGGGGGTTAGGGAAGAGGGACAAGAGCTACGTAAGAGACAAGTAAAATCATGGGTGGAATATCTGCAGATTTCTACCATCTGCATCATGTCGGTCGGTCAGCTATTGCTGTGTGACAAAATCACACCGAAACTTAGTGGCTTAAAACCGCAAGTGTGTACTGTCTCACGGTTTCTGAGAGGCAGGAATTCAGGAGCAGCTTCACAGGAGGGTCTGTCATAGCTCAGGGCCTCTCAGGAGGTTAAAGAGGGTATTAGCCAGGGCCACCATCATGTCCTCACCCAGTGCTGGAGGACTGGCCTTCAAGAGGGCACACACGGCTGGCCGGGTGGTGGCTGCTCTCGGCTGGAGGGCTCAGCTCGGGTGGCAAGACAGGGAGGTGTCCTAGAGCTGCTCAGGGGCTTCCTCCAGACAGAGTGTTTCATGAGGGCAAGAAGGGCCCTGGACACCATCATGATCCCATCCCAGAAGTCACACACTGCCACTGGCACTGTACTCTTTATTAGAGGTGAGTCACCCAGTCCAGCCAGTAAACAAGGGTCCCACAGCACCTATTAAAGGGAAGCTTGTCAAAGAATTGTTGACAGCTTTTAAGCCACCACATTCTATTTTTTTCCCCCTCCTGGAGTCCAGGCAGCCTATTGTTAATACTGAGAATTATTCCACACGTTGCTGACATTTCCCGTGCTTTAGGTTAAAGCTCAGCCCCTTGCTGTGAACCTCCCCTTTACCTTTTCACCAAGTATCCTTCAGAGGAGGAGCTTATGATGCAGAAATGTTCCACACTGTGGCCACCTGCCGCGTGGGAGCTGTGACCCTGGCACACGCTTGCCCCAGCTTGTGTAGCTGCAGGAGCGGCTGCAGGCTGTAGGGGCAAAAGAGCAGAAAGCTGTCAGAAGTCGCCAGTTTGGATGTAACAGGCAGCAGTCTGGAATTTACACATGTAGGTTTCCTTACTGTTAAGGTCTATGAATTCCTGCCACCAGTGAGAGAGGGACAAGTGGGGACCATTATTGTGGACTTTGGCAAACATCAAAGAACAGTGAAGGCAGCACCTGGTGTGGCTGATGTCCAGCGATAGTTGTGAACAATTTGGTGCCAGTCTGCTCAGTATGGGGGCCACTTGCCAGAGGAGCTGCCCAGTAGTCAGTGTAGACCCAGTATCTGGGGATTGCTGGAAAGGGCACTGCCAAGGTGGGCCCTCACTCAAACATAGATTGCCACGGCAGTCTGAGGAGTTTGGCTCACAGGCCTCCTGCGGCCGCCGCTGCCCTTCTCCAGCCATGGTAAAGTCCATGGGTTGTCACAGGACACCTGGACATTAAGATAGCCCGGCACGCACACCCTCCCCTCTTCCCCAAACCATACCAAATGTGGAACTGATGAGGTGTGTTTCTGCTGACGCCTCAGTTTCACCAGCATTCCAGCTGTTCAAACCAGCAGGATACAAATAAAACTGGGAATGGAAGCTACTGCACTCGTGGAATTTTCTGCATAAATTCTGGTCCTAAATTCTAAATTGAAATCTCTGTTGTTTAGCCATGCCCCTCTGCAATCAGAGGCTTTAATCATTGGGTTTTATAAAATCTGATTTATAAAATTGCATGCTTCATAATAAAATAGCGCCAGGGTGTAAGCACAAAATTTAAAACATTCAATTAAAAATATAAAACAGCAACAGCAGTTAAAAAACAGCATATATTTAAATCATCAGCTGCCTCCAGGGCAGGGAGCCTTTAAACATTCTGTCTGAAGGCCAAAAGCAGTTTCAGATTGGCCCGGTAGGTAGAGACCTTAAGGGATAAGAATGAGGCATACCTGGCCTTGCCCAGGACTGATTTCTATATCAGTGACTTCTTTGGGATTTGTCCCCCTGAATGAAGCAGGATGTTCGGTGGTTAAGACTGAATGCCTCACGTTCAGCCTTCTAGTCTCACCCTGCCACTTACTGGCTCCAGGGGCCTGGGCCAACATATGCAGCCATTTTAAAATCTCAGTTTCCTCTTCTGCAAAGTAGGATTAATGATGGTTTCTACCTTAAAGCATTTTATATGAGGATGAAATGTGATAGTTTAGGTAACTTATTAACCCAGCATCTGGTTTTGAGAAAGCCCTTACTGTATGATACTATTGTTGTGTTATCCAAACCCCAATAAATACGCACTTCGATCTTAAGAGAAAACCCCCATATCCAAGGTGCACACCTGTAATCTTAGCTACTTGGGAGGTGAGAGGATCACTTGAGCCCAGGAATTTGAGATCAGCCTGGGCAACATAGTGAGACCCCATCTCAAAGCAAACAGTCATCCAAGTCCGTAGGAGAACTGGATGTTAAGTCCAGATGACAGAAGCATGGCTTCTTCCCCTGAGTCATTCTTGTTGAATCTAGACAGTGGGTTTCACTAATTGGAATGCTCAGTGTAGACAAGAGTCAACAGAACAGTGTGATGAACCTGACTCCCAGCAGCCACCAGCCCACAGTTGCTCCCTCTACCCCATCCACTTCCCTCCCTCCATATAACTGTGAAGCCCCAGACATCGCACTAGTTCAGCCATAATAAGTTCAGTATATGCCTGGAATTCTTTAGACACATCAGAGACTCTTTGGGCTCTAAAAATACTCTTTATTCATACAACCACCATACTATTATTATACCTAAAATTAATGCTAATTCCTTAAGATCATAAAATATCTAGTCAACATTCAAATTTTCAGTGGTCTCATAAATGTTGACATTTATTTTTTACAGTTTTCTCTGAGTCTCTTAAATGTCATACATGTTTCCAAAATCAAAATCTAAATAAATTTCCCTCATGATAATTGGTTGCTCCATTTTGGGAATCTGTTTTAGTCTATAGTCCCCCTCTGTGTTGTGAGTGTGTGTGTTTTTGATTTTTCTTGCACTTTGTTCTTTGACGAAGCTTGGTGGGTTGCTCTGCAGAGCTGCCCAGGGCTTGGAAGTTGTCGCTGGCATCCCATGGTGTAGCTCAGCCATTCCTGTGGGCATTGAGTTTCTTCTACGTCAGTAATTAATCCAATGCAGGCGAAGCCGTGTCCCAGGCGGTGGTGAGCTCCGCCATCAGGAGACACATTGATGTCTGTCTGCCTTTCTCTCTCTGGATATATTATTTCATTAGGGTGCAAAATGGTGATATTCTCACTCTGAGCCTACATCTCATAAATCCTGAGAGTCCACCAAGACTGGCCTACCTTCATCCTTTGCACAGCCAGAAACTTCTTTTGACTTTTTTTCTGCCCTCTTCATGTGGGGTGGGGAGAGCTGCAGGCTCTGAGGCAGTGCAGAGAAGGACCCCTAGATGAGAAGGGCCCCCAGAGAAGGGCCTCCGGATGAGAAGGGTCTCTGGATGAGAAGGGGCCCCTGGATGAGAAGGGCCCCTGGATGAGAAGGGTCCCTGGATGAGAAGGGTCTAGATGAGAAGGGCCCCTGGAGGAGAAGGGTCTAGATGACAAGGGTCCCTAGATGAGAAGGATCTAGATGAGAAGGGTCCCTGGATGAGAAGGGTCTAGATGAAAAGGGCCCCTGGAGTAGAAGGGTCCCTGGAGGAGAAGGGTCTAGATGAGAAGGGTCCCTGGATGAGAAGGTCCCCTGGAGAAAAAGGTTCCAGCAGAGGTTCCAGAGACACCTCCATCTCTACCACGACAGCTGTCTTATCCCCCTACCCCCGTCTACCCCAGAGCCGCCCTGACTGAAGAATCAGACACAGGGTCCCAGGGGGAGACACTCCAAGGAGCCTCTGGTTAGTAGGAGCCAAGGGATGAGAGAGAGGAAGAGAAACACAGGTCCAGGGCCTCCCAGCTGGCAGGTTAAAGTTGCCATGCCCCATAGCCACTCCTGCTGGAGGCTGAAGGTCAAGCTGGGGTGATAACCCAGTGGGTTGTCCCATGGCCAATAAACCACTGAGGCCTTTGGATCTCTGAGTAGAGAAGCAATCATGACCTACAGTGCCTTGGAGATTATGCCTGGCTGTCTTTGCCCATGAGTTGCCATGAGCTTTCCAGGATTACTCTATGGGAATCTTTTAACACTAAAGATAAAGGAACTAGCTCACTAGAACATTTATCTGACAAAAGCATCCGAGGAACTTGGAGAAGCCGTGTCCTTCCAACACAAATACTGTAAGTGGGCCAGGGTGGGTAAGACACACCACATGGTGTGTTCATTTGATAATTCTGCAGAATCAAAGGCCAGAATGTTTTCAGAAAGCCAAGAGCCCATTGGATCTGGAATTAAGAAACAACAGTAATAGTCAGAGAATCCTGGCCATGGCTTCAGGAAAGCAAAGACACACAGAGGCCTGGGCTAACGACCCTGAGGCACAGCCACTGTCCTGGGAACAGGTGGATGGGACACCTTTCCTTCACCCTGGAGCTGGTGTCTGAGCACAGAGGCTCTGGGCACATAGCCGGGAGCAGGTGGACCTTGGCCATGGCACCGAGTCTGGTCACAGTCCATCCATGTGTAGGCTCTGAAAGGAGCTCAGCCCCAGAGTTGCCTCCATTGACACGGGTGAGGCGCCGAGGAGAGTGCATGCTGTGATGCATGTATGTAACGGTGGTTTCATTTCACTCACCGTGTGCTCCTAAATCACAGAATGGAATAGGTTGTACATTGTGACGGGAAACAGGTTGAGCGGGGCGATGCGGGGATGGCCACCTAACGCGCTGTCCCCGCTGATGGCCTGCTCAGGTACAACGCTTGCATACACCAGTGCTTCGAGAGGAGAACAAAAGGTGCCGCGAACATGGTCAATGGGCTGGCCAGCAACGCTGAAATCGACGACAGCAGCAACTGCGACGCAACCGTGGTGCTCCTCAAGAAAGGTAACTGGGAGCGTGTGCGGGGTGCAGGGTGCGAGCCGGGCCTCCTGCCTGCTCCCGGCATCAGTGTGGAGTGCGAGCCCGGCTGCCCACTCCCGCATCTCAGAGGGACGTGCCGGGCACCAGCCCACCACCTGCCCTCACAGGCACACCGCGTCTCCCCCTGCCCCCCACCTGCTCTCACAGCCGCACCGGGTCTCCCCCTGCCCCCTACCTGCTCTCACAGCCTCACTGCGTCTCCCACCTGCCTGCTCTCCCAGCCACACCTGCCTGCTCTCCCAACCACACCGCGTCTCCCACCTGCCTGCTCTCACAGCCACACAGCGTCTCCTGCTTGCCTTTGGGAGACACGGCGCTGTCAGTCCCACGAGAAGGCCAAAGGTTCCATTCCTCCCACCACCCTCTCAGTGCGTCCTGGAGCGTCTCACCTGGGAGTGGGCAGCTCAGAAGCCCCCTGGGCGTTCCTGGGCAGCACACTTGCTGTGAGGGGCGCAGCTAACGGAAAACAGGATGGCAAATGAGAGGGGACCACGGGTTCTGTCGTCTATTAGTTGTGTGCCCATAAAGCAAGTTTCTAACTCCTCTGAGCCTCAGGTTTCTTTTCTGAATGGAAATTGTTTTTGTAATGACCAAAGCAGACAAACACTCCAAGAGTTTAATGCCATGACCTACAAGAGGCAGGTGCTCTTCCTATATCCCATACCCCAATTCACCTTCAGGCTGCATTAACTTAGTTTTCAAGTTGCAAAGGAAATAGAAAATTACTTTTCTTTTCCAAGTTACTCTCATTTCACTAGAACCTTATAAAGCAATTGAGGTATCAGGAAAGGACACAGGGCCTGCTGACAAATAACATGCTTTCTTAGAGGAACACAGAAAATTAGCATTTAATTTTGCCTGACTTTTGTTTCATTTTTCATTTAATTTTTTTTAACATTCTTCTTGGGCTGTCTGAGTTTATTTCTTCTTGGCTCCATACAGTTGCTTTGCAGTAAAAACAGAAAAAGAAATTAGAAAAGACACAAATAGATCTCCAACTTTGAAATCTCCAGGTAGTGAATTAGACTTTGAAAATCAAATTCTGATCTGTTTTTCCAAATGATTCTATGTATATTTAACAAAGGAAGAGTTATTTAGTCCCCTTCCACGTGAGGGTTTTATCAGTTCTTCTTTTCTAGGTATTTTATAACCATAAAAGGAACATGCCTAGGGAGCAGAGAGAGCTGCCCAGCGCTAGTCAGCGTTTCCAGAGATCATTTCATGCTTTAGTGGCTTGGAAAACAGGACTGAGGACTAAGAGGGCCATGACCTGGTAGCTGTAAACGATTCATACAGGGGGCTTGGGCCTGGTGGGTGCTTTTGTCAGGCCTCCCAGCAAATCATCACACGGGCTTTGCCTTCTTCCTTCTGACCTCAGCCCTCTGTGACACCGACAGCTCATTCCCCTCACCCCCAGGTCAGCTCTGCTCGTGGCTGTAGGTGGGAAGGAGGAGACAAGTCACAGCCCCACTACATCTTACACATTGCATTAAAGTCAATTTGGGGGCATTTGACAACCCTGTGTGGATATTGCTGGTGTGTGAAAGGCACAGAGGGCCACCAACGCTCGGTGGGGTCTTCCCTGTGCTCCAGATCTGAGTGATGAGAACATAATCCTTTGAGGATATGGAGGCGTTCTCTTAGGTTCCCTTCATTCTTACCCTGTCGGTGAATGATGCTTAAGTTATTTCAAGTCATTGCAAAAGAGCAATCATTAAGACACACAGAAAGGAGATTCTGACTCTTCTCCACATTTTACTTAACTGTAATGCTCCCTGGATGATGGATAGATGGAAAGAAGGAAGGAAGGAATAAGGAAAGAAGAATGGGTGGGCAGATAGATAAACAAATGGATGAACAAATGGGAGGAAGGAAGAGAAGGAATGGGGAGGAGAAATGGATGACCGCCTCTTCCCTGCTCCTGGCCTCAGCGACGTCTTACTTTGTTTCCCTTTCTTTAGCCAATTTCCACCGCAAAGCATCCGTGATCATGGTGGACGAGCTGCTGTCGGCCTACCCTCACCAGCTTTCCTTCTCGGAGGCTGGCCTTCGAATCATGATCACAAGCCACTTCCCCCCCAAGACCCGGCTCTCCATGGCCAGCCGCATGTTGATCAATGAGGTATCTGGGAAAGCACAGTCCACTGGCACTGGACAGGGGTGGGGAACTTTGGGAAGGAGAGAGTGTTTCTTATCTGAACTTGAAGTTCAACATATTAAAATCCCTCGGCCACTTCCCAGCACTTTTGTTCCCCAGGCCAGTTCTGTGCCCTGGTCCTTGCTCATGCCCCAGGCCAGTTCTGTGCCATGGTCCTTGCTCCCCCCTCCACATGTTGAAAACACAGTCAGTTCCAGAGAAAAACTCTCCTGCCCCCTCCACTTACATTTTTCTTCTATTCTTCCTTTTGAATAAAGCCCCCTGATATGAACCTGCATAGAAGTAGTTGCTAAATAAAGGTTATAGTAGTGGAAAGCAATCCAGCCGGAGTCTCTGACCTGAATTTTCCTATGTATTCCCTTCTCTGGAGTGTAGCTGTATTGATACACTAGTCCAAACACAGTCTGGAAAACAAAGGTAACACTCCAGTGCACAGAGAATCAAGGAAGTGCACATCCCAGATGTAGGAACTTTTCTGAAAGGGATTTGAAAGCTCCGGTGGGTCATGAAAGGTTACTCTCCTCCCCCACAGAAGTTGTGTGAGTTAGTAATCACTTTGACGAAACCCTTAAAACAGGGGTGTCCAACCTTTTTTTTTCTCTGCTGCAATTGGAAGAATGACTGTTGTCTGGGGTCACACAAAATAAATGCACAAATACTCAGGAAAATTGATTACCAAACAAAAAGGCCCTTGTATACTTTTTGTGATACCCAACACCACAGATAAGCCAAAAAAAAACTTCTCACAAAATCAGCAGAGACACCCCTACCTTAAAACTTGACTCCAAAGTTTTTAGAGACAGAGTCTCACTTTATCGCCCTTGGTAGAGGGCTGTGGCATCACACAACTCATGGGCTTAGGCGATTCTCCTGCCTCAGCCTCCTGAGTAGCTGTGACTACAGGCGCCGGCCACAACACCCGGCTATTTTTTTTTTTTTTTTTTTGCAGTTTTTGGCCGGGGCTGGTGCCCTACTCCTTTGAGCCACAGGTGCCACCCTTGACCCCAAAGTTTTTATGTCCTTGTCCTTGTTAACTGCCTGGGAAAGATCCCACCAGCTCGTGTTTGGGGTATAAGGTCCTTGCAGTGCCTCTGACCTTGGTACCAGTGTGTCCTTCTCTTTTCAGAGGCAAAGACTGATAAACAGCAGGGCTTATGCCAATGGGGAATCCGAGGTAGCCATCAAGATCCCAGTGAAGCGCACTGTGGAGAACGGGACCGGGCCCAGCAGTGCTCCAGACAGGGGCGTGAACGGGACGCGGAGAGATGATGCTGTGGCCGAGGCTGGCAACGAAACTGAGAATGAGAATGAGGACAACGAGAACGATGAGGAGGACGAGGAGGACGAGGACGATGGTGAAGGGCCCTACACACCATTCGACCGCCCCTGTAAGAGGTCCTACATCCGGGCTGGGATGGGAGCAATTCTGTGGCCAACGAATGGGTGGAGCATGAGACTTGGATAATCTCTATACCATTCGATTCAAAAAATATCTGTATATGAAAATAAAAATATTTATGTTAGGTTTCTACAGTGGGCAGGACTCTGCCGTAGAAGGTCCAAGGATGACCAAGAGGTTGGCATACAATCATTACTTAAAATTTAAGCTCTTTGGCCAACTGTGTTTTGTAGAGGAAGGAAAGTCCACTCTTAGCTGTTCAGTGGGGTCTGTGGGTGCTAAGGAGGAAATGCATGTGATCCATTTCATAAAGACAGCTCAGTGCTCAAGGAGAGAAACACTCATCCCATGACAGTTGGCCAGGCAGCTGCCAGGGCCAACGTGGGGGGCACATGAAGCCAGCCCAGTGCCCTGTGTTCTTCTCTCTTCCTTTCCCTTTCCCCTAGTCAGGCCCTGCCCTCTGCCACCACCTGCTGTCTCCAGGGAGGGCAGCTGCTGGAGGTGCAGACCTGGGCAGGTGCATCCTGGCCCCACCGCACACATACCCTGTAGGGCTGACCAAGGGAGCCCCCTGGTACCTTGGAGGGGAGATGCAAGGCCCATAAAAGCCTCAGGCCCTCAGCCACCAGGCCAGGGTCCTTCTTCCTGACTGCTGCCTCCAAAGAGGGCTTGGTTGTTCCAGCAGCATTGTCACCCCACCCACCCATTATTGGAGCAGATGGACCAAGCCCAAAGAATGCTGCCTATTTCTCAGACCTTCCAGAAGCTTCTGGCTGTTTCAGGGATAAGAACACAGGTCCAGTGAGGCTCGAGTCACAAGAGCAGCCTCTCCAGAGTGTTTGAATTTGCCCCCAGGTCTATCTGAGGAAGGACTGTTTAATCCACCAGAAGGCCAGTCTGATGGTCGGCATGGGAGCAGTGGCGGAATCCTATGTTGTGTTGGGAGGCAGGGCTGGACTATGCTCCTGGGAGCGCCTCTTCATGTCCCGGGACAGCAAGTAAAACTCAGACTAAGACTTTTTGTGCCCAGTTAGGGCATGTAAGATCTCAACCTTATCAAGTACTCTCCAAAATGAATTAGAACCTATCCATCTGGTTTCTATTCCCCAACTTCCCTACCCAAAGTCAAATCATTACTTGTAAATGTGTTATCTTAATAGAAAGAAACAAGTACGGGCTCCTTATCTGTTCTGTCACTGTCAGATGTATTTCTTGGCAACCTTCTTCCCTATCAACCAGTACAAAAGCATCTTAGGGATTAAGTGACCAAATGCCAGCTCTGCTCTTGTCACCCCACGTTCCTGTCTGTTAGTGTATAACAGACCAAATGTGTTACCGGCTCACGGCAGCACCCGGTTAGCTCACAGCCTTGGAGCCCAGAAGTCGGCCGGGTCCCCAGGGTCTCATAGCCTGTAATCAAGGTGTGGGTGAGGCTGCGTTCCTGTCCAGGAGCCCTGGGAAGAACCATTTTCAGGCACGTTCAAGGTGTTGGCAGAGTTTGCTTCCTGTGTCTTGGCAGCTACTAGGAGCCTCCCAAATTCCTCACCCCCCACGGTCAGCTGGAGGTTTGCATCTTGCCCTCTCTGGCTCCCCCTTCTGCTTGTGCAGCCTCCTGTGATTAGATCAGGGCACCTGCACAATCTCCCCACCCGGGTCATCTGTGCCACAGCACTGTCATGGGGCAGGGCGTAGCTCACCCGCCACAGTCCCTGGG
>CAUYQV010034564.1:15000-47821 GCA_963574575.1 Galagoides demidoff | reverse complement strand
CCTCCAACTCCTGGGCTCAAGCAAGTCTCCTGCCTCCGCCTCCCAAGTAGCTGGGACCACAGGCGCCCGCCACAACGCCCGGCCATTTTTTGGTTGCAGCCATCATTGTTGTTTGGCGGGCCCAGGCTGGGGATTCGAACCCACCACCTTAGGTGTATGGGGCTGGCGCCTTAGCCAATTGAGCCACAGGCACTGAGCCCTAACTGGCGTTAGATGATATCTCAGAGTGTTTTTGATTTGCACTTCTCTGATGATTAAGGATGGTGAGCATTTTTTCATATGTCTGTAGGCCATGTGTCTGTCTTCTTCAGAGAAGTTTCTCTTTAAGTCTCTTGCCCACCCTGTGATGGGATCACTTGTTCTCTTCTTGCTACTACGCTTGAGTTCTCGGTGGATTCTGGTTATAAGACCTTTGTTGGAAGCATAACCAGCAAATATCTTTTCCCATTCTAAGGGTTGTCTACTTACTTTTCTTACTGTGTTCTTGGCTGTGCAGAAGTTTTTTAATTTGAGGAGGTCCTAGTAGTATATTTTTGATGTTGCTTCAATTGCCCAGGGGGTCCTCCTTATAAAATTTTCACCCAGGCCTATTTCTTCAAGAGTTTTCCCTACACTTTCTTCTAATGTTTTTATAGTTTCATGTCTTAAATTTAAGTCTTTAATCCAAGGAGAATCTACCATCTTTGGTATTTTACATTTAGTGATAACCTTTAAAGAGAAGACAGATCACGAAATCAGTTGAAGTCTTCTCAACATCCTTTCCCATCCCTTGGCTGCCCATTTTCCCCACGTCAACTTCTTCTGTATATTAAGGATTTAAAATTTCCAGTTCTGCATTTTTGTTGCTGTATGTAGATCCATGCCTGTGATCCATAAGATAGTTGCATATATTAAACATCTAATAATGTAAAAACTTTTTTTCTTTTATCTTTCTTTTCCACCTGAATATTATATCATGGAGTGTTATTTCTTGTGAAATGGCAAATTTGGTTTGCTGACTTTAGCACTGTGTAGTATTCAATTATGTGAAGACAGGTATAATTTGTGTAATTATATATGTATTTGCCTCATTCTCCTGACACACATTTAGATTGTTTTATAATTATTATTTCAAACAGTGTCCCATGTTGTACAAACTTATGTGATTTTCATTATCAATAGCCTCCAAACTTTTGACCATGAGCTATAATAAAAAAATGCACACCATATTATGACTCTTTAACACAAACAAACACATACATTTGCAGAGATGGAAACAAAACATTTATGAAATGAGAACCCATATTGCTTGTCAGATATCCTTGATTTATTCTTTCATACTTTATTTCATTCAACGTAACTACCTAAAAAACTGGTTCATTTGATTTTAGGAGTCAGTAATGAAGTCAAACAGAAGTCACAGTTTGAAAAACACTTGTCGAAGAATAAACTTAGAAAAGAAAGGGCCAATTCTTGAAGTATACTTCAAGTTTAAAAAAAAAGTCTGCTTGCAGAAAAATTCTTCTCTTGCAAGGCAAGGTATCGAATGTATTACCAAAGCAGATCCAGCTATTGAGAAAGAAAGAGAGAGAGAAAATTAATGCTAAATATTGAAGTGACCTGTATAGCCAAACAGAATAGATCTACTTACTGTTCACGTCCTTATTAAGTCGAAATAAAACGTTATCTCCCTACCCTTTTCCTCCTTTGAACAATTTTTACCAAATTTTGATAACTGTTGGCCAACAGAACTCCTTCCCCCTGCCATCTTTGAAAATACTCCTCTTAACTAAACCTGGAGACCTACCTATTCTGTTCCATAAACCTGCTTCAGTGATTCACCCCAACACTCACTCTCTATTCAACCTTTGTTCTTCCTGATTTGAGTATCACACTTAACCCGAATTTTTAATTCTCCAGCTCTCATTTCAGTTGCCAAATAACAATAACGCAGGCAATTCCATTGTGTTCTAGAACAACTCTTAGACCATATTGCTTAGAACAGGAACATTTGCCTTAGGTTAGTAGCTTTGCACTTGAAATGGAACTCACCGCCACGTCTGGCTTTGCCACAACGCAATACAGAATAGAGCTCCCGTCACAGTCATGAGCTTAAATCTCCTCTGATGACAGACAGAAGTGTAATAGCTGCATTCTGACAAATACGAACATGTAAAGTTTCCATAGATCAGGGCTACGCCGAGCTGCTTTGATGAATGTACATTCACTTCCAGTCAATAGTAATTCCCAGTCTCATAAACCGGGATTTACATGTACAATGGAGCAATAGAAAAATACTGTCAACATGTCTCTCTCCTAGCTCTGCCATTTGTGGGTTGTCTATGACAATTATTTCGTATGTCTCTCATATCGCTATTGAGTGTTTGGAGAACTGGTGGCCCGTTGTGGAAAGCTCTATCACCACACGGAGATATTCCAGTTAGGGAAAAATAATGTATTATTTTCCTTAAGTTTATCAGCTCTTGCTTGTTTTATTTTTTATTTTTTATTTTTTTTTTTGAACCTCAAGCTATCCCCCTGGGTAGAGTGCCATGGCATCACAGCTCACAGCAACTTCCAACTCCTGGGCTCAAGCGAGTCTTCTGCCTCCGCCTCCCAAGTAGCTGGGACCACAGGCACCCGCCACAACGCCCGGCCATTTTTTAGTTGCAGCCATCATTGTTGTTTGGTGGGCCCAGGCTGGGGATTCAAACCTGCCATCTTAGGTGTACGTGGCTGGCGCCTTAGCCGATTGAGCCACAGGTGCCGAGCCAGTACATTGGATTCTTGCTTCTCTGTTCTTGTGATGATTTACTAAGAAGAATGTATTTCATTTCCATCCAAATTAATACAAAAGATGCAAGTCACCGTGCTTTTTAGTGACTGTATAGTATTCCATGGTATACATATACCATAACTTGTTAATCCATTCCTGGATTGGTGGACATTTAGGTTGTTTCCACAATTTGGCAATTGTAAATTGAGCTGCAATAAACAGTCTAGTACAAATATCTTTATGATAAAAGGATTTCTTTTCTTCTGGGTAGATGCCTAGTAATGGGATTGCAGGATCAAATGGAGGTCTAATTTGAGTTCTTTGAGGATTCTCCATACTTCCTTCCAAAAGGGTTGTATTAGTTTGCAGTCCCACCAGCAGTGTAAAAGTGTTCCCTTCTTTCCACAACCACACCAGCATCTGCAGCTTTGAGTCTTTGTCATGTGGGCCATTCTCACTGGGATTAGGTAATATCTCAGTGTGGTTTTGATTTGGATTTGTCTGATAATTAGGGACTATGAGCATTTTTTTTTTTGAGACATAGGAGTTCTACCCTATTCTCTGAGCAGAGTGCAGCATTGTAACTCTCTGCAACCTCAGACTTGGGCTGTGGGCATCCTGCTGCCTCAGCATCTGAAGCCACTGGGATTACAGGTGCTCAGCGTGGCACCCGGCTGGGCTTTTCCATTTTTTTCATGAGTCAGGGTCTCACTCTCACTCAGACAAGCCTTGAACTCCTGAGCTCAAGCAATCCTCCCACCTCAGCCTCCCACAGGCGTGAGCCACCACATGATGAACATTTTTCCATATGCTTGTTAGTCATTCATCTGGTCTGTCTTCTTTAGAGAAGGTTCTATTCATGTCTCTTGCCCATTGATATATGGGGTTGTTGGCTTTTTAAATGTGGATTAATTTGAGTTCTCTATAGATCCTAGTTAACAAGCTTTAGTCTGATTCAAAATATGCAAATATCCTTTCTCATTGTGTAAGTTGTCTATTTGCTTTGGTGTTTCCTTAGCTGTACAGAAGCTTTTCAGATTAATTAAGTCCCATTTGTTTATTTTTGTTGTTGTTGCAATTGCCATGGAAATCTTCGTAAAGTCTTTCCCCAGGCCAATATCTTCCAGTGTTTTTCTCTACGCTTTCTTCAAGGATTTTTATTGATTCATGCCTTAGATCTTTTTTCCATCTTGAATCAATTTTGGTGAGTGGAAAAAGGTGTGGGTCCAGTTTCAGTCTTTTACATGTGATTATCCAGTTCTCCCAGCATCATATATTGAATAGGGATTCTTTCCTCCAGTGAATATTCTTGTTTGGTTTATCAAAAATCAGGTGGTGATAAGATTTTAGTTTCATCTCATGGTTTTCTATTCGATTTCAGATGTCTATGTCTCTATTTTTGCACTAATACCATGATGTTTTGATCACTATGGCCTTGTAGTATAGCCTAAAGTCTGGTAGGCTAATGCCTCAGCCTTGTTTTTATTACTAAGAATTGCCTTAGCTATACAGGGTTTTTTTCTAGTTCCATACAAAATGAAGAACTATTTTTTCCAAATCTTGAAAGTAGATGTTGGTATTTTAATGGGGATTGCATTGAATCTGTAGATTGCTTTGGAAAGTATAGACATTTTAACAATGTTGATTCTCCCCAGTCATGAGCATAAAACTATGAAACCCTAAGAAAAGAAATAGAAGAAGATATTAACTACATTCCTTTCTTGGGAAGTTCCCACCTCTAGGTGAGAAGCCACGGTGAAGCACATATCCAGGCTCAAGAAAAGACCTTTGTTCTTGGAGTCGGGGAATCCTGGGAACCACTGTGAAAGGCCATGTGATCTAGGACCTTTAACCACCTTTGAGTTGAGAGTTTGAGTAGGCATCCTCTAAAGAAGCACTCACCCATCCTGATTTTATGAGGCAGGCTTCCTTAACCCCATGTGATAGAGTAGAAAAGTGAGGCCCAGATCATCCAATAAATTTAAACACAAGCTGCCTAGCCCTGGAGCTCAGCCTCTTAACCAAGAACTTCAAGAAAACATAAGGAATTTTTAAAATATCAAGGTGGAAAAAGCTTTTTAAAGCATGACATAAATCCAGAAGCATTAAAGTAAAACAATGATCAATTTAAACTCCTGCAAACAAACCCATTCATGGCCAATAATAATATAATGATCAATTCAGACTAAAGAAATGCTTAGGAGACCATTCATAACATATGACAATCACCACTTTCTTGACCTACAATGAGGTAGGTCTTCCAAATCAATAAGAAAAAGTCCAACATCCCAAAGAAAAATGGAGTGTAGGTGAAGAGAAAAGTTCAGACAGTTGAACAGAACAGACAGTTCATAGAAGAAATATAAGTGGCTACCATTAATAACAAGTGAAAAGTCGCCTAAGGAAGCCATAGTTAAAGAAATGCAAATCAGAATGCTGCATCTCCGTTTTCACCAGTCAGAACAGCAAAATGGAAAAGACTCACAGTTCTAGTAGGGATGAGAGGACAGAGAAAGGGAAACTTTTCTATATTATTTTTTGTTTTGTTTTGTTTTTTGAGAGACGAAGTCTTACTCTGTTTCCCGTGGCATCATAGCTCACAGTGACCTGAAAGAAGAGGGCTTGCTCTCACTCAGGTTGGTCTTGAATTCCTGAGCTTATGAGATCCACCTGCCTCGGCCTTCCAGAGTCCTAGGATTATAAGCATGAGCCGCTGCATCTGGCCCTCTATTCTGGGAGGGACTGTAAATTGATTGAACTGGTTTTGGAATTATCTGGGATCTGGCACTATTAAAACAAAATTGGCATTGCAGACGTGGTTCCACTCAGCAATCCATTCACCACGTGGTATCTGCCCCACAAACAGCTGCTCACAAGAATGCTCACTGCACCAGCCTTTGAGACAGTAAAAACCTAGAACAGTCTAAATGCCTCTGATGGGGCATTGGCTGAAAGACCAGGTCCAGAGGGAGTGGGTGCCAGTCTGGGGTTCTACACAGCTGTTAAAAGGAGTGAGGTAGATTCTTAAGTCCCAGTTGGGCAGGAGCAGGGTGCATCTAGGATATATTTATTAGGTGAAAAGGTGAAGGGCTGAGCAGTGTGTAGCAGGGTGTGATCTCATTTATGTGAGAACAGGAACAGAAAAAGGTTTCCTCAGGGGCTCAGAATGAGAAGTTTACCTTCATGGTCTTCCTTCTATGTTCTAGGGTTCTCAGATTCTGGTGCTGTGGGGGTTCCCTAGAGGGCGTGTTCAAATGCAGGTTGCTGGGCCCATCCCCAGAATGCATGATCAGGCAGGCCCGGTGGAGGTGGTAGGGGAAGAGTTGGGGCAGAATGTGCATTTCTAGCAAATTCCCTGGTGCTGCTGCTGGTCCAGGGACCCCACTTTGAGAAGCATGTTTGAATTGGGGCACCATGCACAGGTATTGGTTTTGTAATTTTTTTTTTTCTGCAGTTTTTGGCCAGGGCTGGGTTTGAACCTGCCACTTCCAGCATATGGGGCCAGCGCCCTACCCTTGTAATTTTTTATGACAATTTCTAAACACACTCCCTGGCCCAGGCCCAGAGCTGGGCTGCTCCTTTCCCTACAACCCACGCCAGTGATTTGTTGTTTTCACCTTGCTGGCTGGGAAGCCACTCCCTGTATCTGGGCCCAGTCTCCTGCTTTGTTCTGCCCACCCCCTCTCCCCAATGAGGTCAGCTACTCACTGGAAGGACAAGCCACTTTCAGAACAAAGCTCCCACCCGCTGAAAGATAATGACCAAACTCCCACCCCTTCGGCCTTCTCCTCTCTGAGATCAAAGCTCCAAACTCCTTCCGTGTCAGAGCAGCCCTTTTGTGTCTGTGTAATCACAAATCACAGGCTCAGCTTGTCCACTCTTTCCCCCTAAGTGAGAACTTGCCCGAAAGGAACAGTTGACACCTATCTCTGTGGAAGAGTCTTGAGTTCCCTGTAACAAGCTGGAAGACTCAGGAACCTGACTCATGGGAGCCTCCAAGCCTAGAGACACCCCATCATAAAATTAATAACCCCCTGGCAAGAGAGGTGCTCACTAGGTAGGATCAGTGAGGAAGAAGGGATGCTCCTTCTGATGGCTGGCTCTGTGTCAGGGATGCCGTTGTGCTGGAGTCAGAGTCCCCAGACGACCTCCAGGTCACCCCAGGAGTTGGCCCCAGGAATAGGGGCTCTGATTATTGTGGTGAAACAACTTCCCTGCTCGGAGGTTCTGGACACTCTCTGTCCTCCTTGAGCCTAAAAGCAGAATTGAGTTCTGTCCACAGTCCCCTCCTGGCACCTCTGTGAAGCTGGTGGCCACCGTGCAGAGCCCAGGGACAACTTATCCTTGCTGTCCTACAAATCACTATCTTGGACCACACTCCTGCTGCATGGAGCAGTAGGGTTTCTGGCCACCCTTCACAAGTGCCTAGAGGGGCTGCTCCCTCCTGAGGTGCCTCCTGCAAACACCCCCCTTTCCCTCCTCCTCTCTCCCTCTCCCCTTCCCCCCGCTTCCCCTCCTTTTCTCTCCGTCCCCTCCCTGCCCAAAGCAGTGACCCTGCTGCCCTTTTTGTCCTTTACGTGATCCTTCCATTTCTGTTTTCAAAAGAGGGAGAAAGCATTTTGATTAGGAAGCATTTCTAGGGCTGTTTAGGTTTGCCAAGTGCTGGGTCTTTTGTCTGCCTTCCCTCCCAGCCTCTGCCTTAGTCAGGGCAACATTTTTATCTCCTCTTTACAGGTGAAGAAGTGTTGATTGAGAAGGGCCACGAGACCGGCCAAGGTCAGACATTGACATGGCCCAGGCCTCCGCAGAGGCCCTGCCACCTGAGCAGGGAGCCTGGGGGTGTGCAGAGGACCCCAGGCCTCGTGGTGCCAGCACTACTGGAGAGAGACACCAGTGCCCCTGGAGCAACAGAAGCCAGGGAGTTGTAAGTGCTCATCCTACCTGGGGCCAGGTCTGAGTTGAGAGGAAACTGGGAGGAGGGCCCTGAGCAAGGCAGGGCTTCATCACTTACACTTTCGTTAGACTTCTAACCCTTTGATTTTCCCACAGTCGTGTCCTCATTTGATTCTTGTAAGAACCATGGGTAGCTGGGGACTGTCATGGAAACCAAGGCTCTCAGGCACAAGGATACTCCCCAGGTCACATATGTGGCTGTGATGACTTAAGCAAGCTCTTCCTAGTCAGGGGCTTTTCTCCCGATGGCACAGCCTTTTGGAGGTATGTTCTGGGCTTTGTGAGGCCAGTGCATAGGACAGAGGAGTAGGAGGTCCCGATCTGCCCGGAGACAGCCTGAGTGGGGCCCCTGTGACCTTGCGGTGGAGAGCTCAAGGAGAGGTGACCTCAGGGGCAGTGTGACCAGCCAGGAGTCTGCTCACTCCTCCCGCCTCCATCTCCTGGCTCACCACCTGGATTTTGATCCAGGCAAGTCCATTTCCCAGCTTCCCCCAAGCCAGAACCTGGACAGGATCCAGTCTGACCAATGAGTTGCACGTGGCAGGGTGCCGGGACGCCTGGGGAAGTGTGGTGCTCCAGACACAGTCACCGCCCTGTCTCCTTGCTGCTTCCTGCCTGAATGCAGAAGCAGAGGCTGACTGGGGGTGGCCATCTGGTGACTCTGAGGGCAGAGTCGATGCTAAGGATGGCACCGCCCGATACTCAAAGAAGCCTGAGTTCCCAGCACTTCCTCATGAGGCCCCACCAGAGCTGTCTGCTTCTAACCTTGTTCTGTAAGAAAGCAAAACTCCTATTGGGGTAAGTGGCTGTGGTTGGCTGTGATCAGGAGGAGATAAACAGAATCTGAAACCTCAAAGGTCATGAAACCCATCAGAAAAGATAAGGGCTTGGTCTCAGATCTGGCCCCCGGACCTCAGAGCCCACCCCTTCTGCCACTACACACCCCAAATCCTGGCTCTGGCTCACAGACCCTTCCTCGTGGCTTCTAGGAGCTGAGACTGGCACCCACTACCTCTGGACCTGGTCTTTCAGCCAGGAGGCCCCCCACCCCTGCCAGCTGCTCCTATTTTAGTAAGTACTTTTACCCGCTTAACCATAGGCGGCCTGGAGGACAGCCCAGCAGCTTCTTGTGTCTGTCCATCATCCACAATTGTCATACTCGACCAGCTATGCTGTATCAGGATGGCTCTAAGGTTCCCAGGGCAGTTACTGTTCTTCCCAGGTTATGTATGAAGCAAAATTTGATGAAGTGACTTGCTAAGGGCATGTGGTTGGTGACTGCTTGAGAGTCCTGTGGCTCTCAAGGGCGGGACCCTGACCCCACATCAGAATCAGCTGGGACATCGATGACAGCACAGGCTCCACTCCTGCTCCAGATCTACTGAACTGGGATTCTTGGGTGCCCAGGAAACTACAGCCACAAGCATCACTCACACAGGTGTTATTCTGGTGCACACCAAAGACCAAGAACCTCTCCTCAGCTGAGCTGCCTCCCCAGGTGTGAGGGCCAAACCTCTAAGGTGTCAGGGGCACCTTCCACCTTGTGGACTAACCGCCAGGTTCCAGAGGGTGACCCTGAGCTAAGCACGCCAGAGAACAAAGGTCTCACCTGGGAAGTGGCTAAAAATCCTGAGGGCCAGGCTGAAAATCAGACCCATACAATCTGAATCTGGAGGGGTGGGATCAGCATTTTTTAAAGTTCACCAGGTGATTCCAAAGCTGAGCATCCCCTGTCCCCATACCGTGTAGGGGATAACAGTGTTTCTCAAGCTGGCAGGCATCAGAATCCTCCGGAGGGCTGTTACACACAGAAAACTGGACCCCACCCCAGAATCTGCCGTTAAGCAGTCTTGGGTCCCTAAATTGGCACTTCCAAGTTCCTGGGGATGCCGATGCTGCCAAACTGAGGACCACACTTTGAGAACCATGGAGTACAAGAAAAAAAGGAGAGAAAAAGCTAAAAGTGGTCCCACATGGCCACTGTTAAGGTGTGACTTGATCTGTTCAGTAGGGCCCACCTGGTCCTACTGTCCTAAGTGTTACACATGGCTCCCCAGCGAGGGATTCTCCCAAAGGCACCTACCTGCTACAGGTGGAAACCTGTCTCTTATAACATAATTGCACCATATAGGTGGAGAATTGGAGCCTTGCATCCCCAGGGATGGCCAGGCAGATTGTGTATGGCACAACCAGGAGCTACCATCCACACAGGCCTGAACTATAACCCCTCCCTGGGATTGTCAAACCTAACGAGCCTCCCAGTGAGAGCGCAGAGTGCAGCCAGGGAGACTTTCCGATGGTGCCTCAGAAATTCTGTACCTACATTTGCTTTAACTCTCCTCCCTCTGCCCCTCATCATTTCTGCAAGAGCCCCATCTCCCTTGTGGCCCCGGCCCTGAGGCAGTGTGGGCCAGGGTGGACGTGGCTTGCATGGTGGGGTAGCCTCCCACCCAGGCCCACCAAGCAGGAGCCTCTGGCCAGGACCCCATGTTCGGCCCAGCTGACCCCACCTGGCACTGGTGGGCAGGCGGGGTCAGGAGCACATGGCCACTCTCCTCTGCCACTTCATGCTGCTGACAGTGCCTCCTCCACAAGGAGATAAACCTGCGGGAGGAATTTGTTTTCTCTGGCAACACATGCTCGCTTGGTCCAGCAGAACTGCAGGCTGAGTCACCAGGGCTGGTTTCCTCTGAGCCCCCGCCCCTCTGTGGCCTGTTGGGGCTTCTCCCTTTCAGGCGGCACTTCCCGGCCTGACATCCGTGTCCTGGGTGTTTTTGTCTTATGATTTGGGCCCAGCTGCCACCACATTCCTTCCGTGACACTTGGCTGCTGTGGGTGGGCAGCCGTGCGTGGGTGGGGAATCTTATCAGAGGGAGCTGCATGTGGGGACACAGAGAGAGTTCTCCAGCCCTAGAACCTGGCAGGAGCACAGGCCCGTGCACTGTCCCCCAGTTTGCCTCTCCACAGGGGGAGAGTGCAGGTAGGCAAAGACCCCAAGGAGATCATAACTAACCCCACAAGGGAGCTAGGGGAAGCCAGACCTTTGCCAGGTATGAAGTCATCAGGGAAGGAATGTCTAAAGCAGCCATTGCCTCCCACATTCTATCTCCAGACAGGTCCTCTCCCCTGAAATCCTGGCTCATAAATCCTCCCCAGACCCATAGTCCTGAATTCCACCCCACACCCCAAAGCTGCTCTTCCTGAGACCTCAGCAACTCCATCCTTTCTTAACCTGGGCTGAAACTCATGGTGAGTCCTTGATTCCCATATTTCTCTCACAGATCACATCTAAAATACAAAGCTTCTTGCTCTTTTTTTTTCCCCCCATACATCTGTGTTTGACCAGGTGACTATGAAATGTCACAGGTAACTCTGGTCAAGGCTAAATGGGGACTCCCTCTTTTTTACCTTCTCTCTCTGATGGAGGAAGGAACCAGCAGGTTCTGAGGTTCCTGATGCTCCTTAGCTGGGACAGAGGGCTGGCAGCATCCTCCCCTACATTCAGTACTTGGGGCAAGGCCTGGCTGGGCTAGATCCAGAGGCCTCCTGAGAACCACCACACTAGGAATGGTGCTCTAGCCAGCAGGACCACTTGATCAAGGGCCAGGTGCCACATTTTGCTTGATCCCTGCATGGGAAGCGGGAGAGACAGAGGATGAGGCACACAGACTGGGTCCCTCAGCAGCAGTTGAACCTTGGGAGCAACCACCATCTGCAATTACTTGCTTCTGTGTTTAATTTCATGTTGAGAAGCCACGGGTGATGGAAAAAGAAATTGGTCCCCATGGGCAGAACACTTTCTCAATATGCATTTATTAGCAAAACCTCTGAAGGTGTCACAAGCTGAACGTGAGGCAGCTGCCTCTGGAAGTGAGATTTGCATGCAAGGTGGAAATGGTAGAGGGAGATCAGGAGGAGAGACACTTCAGAAAAATAACTTCTGTTAGTAAAAGACCTTTATTTTTAAAGTTCAGAACACTGTTGCAACCATTTTCCTCCCCTGCCAACCTCCTGATCTGTCCCTCCTTTCAAATGCATCTCTAAGGGCCGGTCCAAACAGATGTTCCTTAAACTAATGTACCTAGGAATTTCAGGACAGGTGCTCCTTCCTCCTCAGAATTGATGTATATCTGAAAATTTATGGCTTTGTTATAAATGAAATGCTGTTTTAAATGCACGGAGGTGGTGTGCGTTTTAAGATAATTTGACGGCAAATTCTTTATTTTCCAAGGTTCTCATAACGAGTTGCACTCAACTTCATGGCTCTTTCCCCAAGCAGCCTTGCAAGCATGGCTGGGACAGCGTGTGTGAGTCACACTATCACAGAAATTCACAAATGGAAGGAAACACAAACATTTTCACTGTGGTTTCCAAATGCCTTTTCTTTCTCTTTTTAGAGACAGGAAATCAGCCATGGAACTAATACTTCAAAAGAAATTCTACCCAGAAGCCGAGTGAATGAAACAGGGAGAGGGAATGTCTTTGTCGAACCCAGGAGGAGAAGCCAGAGCCCCACGTGGCCTGACACCGTGTGTGCAGCTCTCTGTGCTTCCTCATGAGGCTCCCAGCACCCCATGGAATGCCTATTTCAAAAAGCGTTACTCTCAAAGTGTCATGAGTGTTTTCTCTTACCTGCAGATCTACCAAGCCTCCAGACCCTCTCACTTGAGCACAAATGTTCATCACATCTTCATTTATGACAACATATTTTAAAGAGGAAAACAATTTAGCTCCTGCCCCCAATTGTCAATGGAGAATACGTGCAAAGCCTGGACTCACCAAGAATGTGGCTTTTGTGCCACTCTCCCATCAGGGCAGAATCACTGGAGGCCTAGCGGGGGATCTGGAATCGCCACTCTGGACCCACAGAATGGTCCTGCTTCAGGTGATAACAAACAAACGGAGAAGCTGAACTTGAGCCTCCATCTGGCAATAACATGGCAGCACAACATTCCCCCTTTTTGCTGCTAGAACAATCTCAGAAAAAGCCAACTAGAACACAAGATTTAACTGAGATCCAAATTCTCACATCTAATACCCCAAATGTCCAGGTTTTAATTGAAAATTACTCATCATATCGAGAAACAGGACAACGTTAACTTGAATGAAAAAGGGAATTGATACATGCCAATACCACAATGACAGAAATGTTAGATTTATTTGACAAAGATTTTAAAGCACACATTATAAAAATGCTTCAGTGAACAATTATAATTAACACACTTGAACCAAACATAGAATAAAAAACCTAAACAAGGAAATAGAAGATATAGGAAATTTAAAACTGAAAAGTACAACAACAGAAATTTAAAAGTCGGTGCTATGCTTAACCATACAATAGACAGAAAAAGAGTCAGCAAACTCAAAGATACAATAACAGAAATTGCCCAGTCTGAACATCAAAGAGAACACAGAGGAGGAGGAGAAAGAGGAATTGGAGGAATAAGAGGGTATATGGGGCAATAGCAACAACAACAAAAATCTGACATTTAAAGCGCTGAGACCAAAAAGGACACAATGAAGTATAGCTGAAAACTTCCCAAACTTGACAAAAGACATAAATCTACTAATTCACAACACTGTGTGAACCCCAAACAAGATAAACGCAAAGAAATCTACACTAAAACTCATCACAGTAAAACTTGACGTGAAACTTTCCCATCATATTGAGAACTAAAGACAAAGATAAAAGTCTTGAATGCAGCAAGAGAGAAATGACACCTTACTTACAGGGTAAAAATAATTCAAGTGACAGTGGATTTCTCACCAAAAACCAAGGAGTCCAAAAAGAAATTTGACTGCATTTCTTAAGTGCTGAAAGAAAAGAAATCTCAGCTCAGAATTCTATGTACAGTGAAAATATCCTTTATGAATGGAGGAGAAATCAAGACATTCTTAGAGGAAGGAAAGCTAAGAGAATCTGTCACTAGAGACCTAAAAGAATGGAAGTTATCTGAATAGAAATGATGAAAGATGCCTTCATCTTGGAGCATTGAGAACAAAGAAAGAACAATGGAAGAAGCAAAAATACAGGCAAATACATTCTCTTTCTACTTTTGAGCTTTCTAAATTGAGGCAAAAATCATACCACATCTAATGTGGTTCTAAATGTATATAGAGGATATATTTGAGACAATTATGTTATAAACAAGAAAGGGTAAAGAGATGTAAAGAAAGTAAGATTTCTATACTTCACTGGAACTGGTAAAATATCAACACCAGCAGACTGTGATAAGCTATGTAGCCATAACACAAAACCTAGAACAACCACTTAAAATACTATACAAAGAGATACACTCAAAAACACTGTAAATGGAATTCTAAAAAATTTCCAAGTACTCACAGGAAGGCAGAAAAAAAAAAATAGACAAATAGAAAACAGAGAGAACAAAGAGTAAATAAAAAGTAAAGTGGCAGACTTAACCCATAACATATAAATAATTACATTAAATGTAAAAGTTCTAAATACACTATTTAAAAGATGATGCTATCTTTTAAGAAACCTAAAAACCTTTACACGCTGTCTATAAGAATCCTACTTTGAATATAATAATGACATCAGTATGTTGAAGGTAAAAGTATAGAAAAGATACATGGATACTAATTAAAAGAAAGCAAGAGTAAAACTGGATAATACCAGTTGCTACACTAGCATACTAAGCAAGAGGAACTTTCTCTGCTCATGGGAATGCCAAATGGCACAGCCAGTTTGGAAACCATGCAGTTTCTTACGAAACTAAACTTACAAAGCTATAGTTCTATCATACAATCCTGCAATCATGTTCCTAGATGTTTACCCTCGAGATCTGAAAACTTAACTCCACACAAAAACTTGTACGTGAATATTTATAGCAGTTTTATTTATAATTGCTCAAAACTGGAAGCAACCATGATGTCCTTCAATAGGTGAATGGAATATTAGTGACAAAAAGGAATTAGCTATTAAGCCCCACAAAACATGGGTGAATTGTAAAAACACACTGATAATTTAAATAAAGCCAGTCTGAAAAGGTTGAAAACTGCATAATTCCATGTATAAGATATATAGAAATGGCAAAACTATAGATATACCAGTGATTGTCAGGGGGTTGGAGGAGGAAGGTTGAGGAGGTGAAGCACAGAAGATTATTTTTAAGGCCAAATAACTATTCCATGGGAGACTATAATGGGGGATCTGTGACACTATACATTTGTCAAAATCCATTGAACTTCATGCACAAAGAGTGAACCTTAATGTATACAAATTAACAAAAACCATTTAGGAAGTCAAAGGATCCTAGGATGGAATGCAGATCGTGACAAAATAATCAAACTGTATTGCAAATATCTACATTTGCGAAGAAACAAGCTTACCAAAGGAGGTGGGGAAGAAAGCAGAAACCATAAGACCAAAAGTAAAAGCAATGGGGGGCAGTGCTGGTCCCATATACCAAGAATGGGGGTTCAAACCTGGCCCCAGCCAAACTGCAACAAAAAAATAGCCAGGCAATGTGGTGGGTGCCTGTAGTCCCAGCTACTCAGAAACACCTAAGCCCAAGAGCTGGAGGTTGCTGTGAGCCATGATGCCATGGCACTCTACTGAGGGTGACAAAGTAGGACTCTGTTTCTTTAAAAAAAAAATACTTTGAGATATCATCTAACTCCACATGATAAGAGTGGCTCACATAACAAAATCCCAAAACTACAGATGTTGGGGTGGATGTGGGGAAAAGGAAACACTTCTGCACTGCTGGTGGGAGTGCAAGCTAATATGTCCCTTTTGGAAAGAAGCATGGAGAATACTCAGGAAGGGATCTATAAGTAGACCTGCCATTTGATCCTGCAATTCCTCTACTAGGTATATATCCAAAAGACCAAAAATCACTTTATAACAGAGATATTTGCACCATATTGTTCACTGAAGCTCAATTCATAATAGCCAAGTCATGGGAGAAGCCCAAGTGCCCACTGACCCATGAATGGATTAATTAATTGTGGTATATGTATATTGTGGAATATTACGCAGCCTTTAAAAAAGATGGAGACTTTACCTCTTTGATGTTTACGTGGATGGAACTGGAACATATCCTACTTAGTAAAGTATCTCAAGAATGGAAGAAAAAATATCCAATGTACTCAGTCCTATTATGAAAGCAATTTACAATCACTCACACTTTAATATGAAGCATAGATCACAGCTATGGCCCAAGAGGAAGGAGGGAGGGGGGATGGGAGGGGTGGGGGAGGGCTATGAAATTTTAATACAACGATGGATTCAGGCTGGTCCACATCGCTCTACACCTGTTTTCCTCACACTGTGCAGAGTAAGCATCTTCTACCCTGTGGACTCCATGGGGTTGGGGGGAGGGTGGAGGAAGGTAAGGAGGAGGCTGGTAATGAAAGAGAGCGGCAGCTCGGAGAGGCTGGCCTTAGCCTTTGGAGCCCTGTCAACAGCCTTGGGGGTTACTGCCTTCATTTCACAGGGGTGACCACATTGGGGCAGCCAGAATCAGAAAACTGCCCTTGCCCCCGCGGACAAAGGACTTTCTTTCTTTTTTTTTCTTTTGTACCTTTTTTTAATTTATTATTTATTTATTTATATTGTTTGGGATTCATTGAGGGTACAGAGAATTAGGTTATGCTGATTGCATTTGTTAGATAGAGTCCCTCTTATAATTGTGTCCTGCCCACAAGAGGTGAGCCACACACTGTGACCCCTACCCCCCCTCCTTCTTACTCTCTCATCCTCCTACCCCCTCACATTGAGTTAGAACCATCCACTGCCTTCATATCAGAATTGAGTACATTGGATTCTTGCTTCTCCATTCTTGTGATGCTTTACTAAGGAGAATGTGTTCCACCCCAATCCAGATAAACACAAAAGATGTAAAGTCTCCATCTTTTTTAGTGGCTGAAAGGTATTCCATGGTATATATATACCACTGAGACCTCCCATTTGATCCTACAATCCCATTACTAAGTATCTAACCAGAAGTAAAAATCATTTTATCATAAGGGCTTTGTACTGGACTATTTATCACAGCTCCATTTACAATCACTAAATTGTGAAGACAACAAGTTTTAAAGAAATTTAAGAAAAAGAACCAATGTGTTCAAAATAGTAAGACTGAGTATTCTGGAGTATTTGGAAACTAAGGCATGTTTTTTAAAAGCCATCTTGATGGATTTGTTTTTTCTCTAAGAAAAGTTTAACAGTGACCTTGGAGGAGAAGCTCTGTGTCTGTGTGCTCCACAGAAGGCCTTCAATTAAAGGGTCCAGACAGAACCCAGCCACAGCTGGGGTAGGACCACATGGGGAGCCTGGACATGTGTTGGGTCCAGGGCAGAGTGAGGGGCCCGTGATCTTCAGCTCAGCGGCCTGGAGACAGAAGCTGAGTAGGAGCCTGCAAGACCAGCTCACCTCCTAAGCTGTGTAGACACCAAGAAGCACCTCCTGGGCAGCAGGTGGACGGGAGGGCCGTGCCCAGCTCAGACTCAGAGCACCTGGGTCCCAGATGCCAATAAGAGGCCTGAGTCCTGGCCATGTCCACCAGAAGTATGGATCCTCCCAACCTTCACAAAAAGTACCATTCCACTTTTATATGCTTTGAGAAAACTCTGGCACTATTTTATTTTTTCTTTATTGAGAAATAATTCACATACCATATGATTCACCCATTTAAAGTGTACAATTCAATGGCTTTTAACATACTAATACATGCAACTGTTGTCACAATTTTAGACATTTTTATCTCTTAAAAAAGACCCCAAACCATTTCATTTTCATCCATCTCCGACCATGTCCCCCAATGCCAAACAGCCACTAATCTACCTTCTGTCTACACAGATTTGTCTGTTCTGAACATCATATTAACAAAATGGAAACACGTTTGGGTTTGGGGGGGGTGGGTGTGTGCATGGGAATCGCCTTCTCTCACCTGGCGTGACGTTTCTGAGACTGGGCTGCACGGTGCTGGGTTTCAGGAAGTCACTGCGTTGATAGGCCGCACTTTAAGATTCATTCTGAACGGACACTTGGGTTGTTTCCGCTCTTAGGCACTATCAGTACTGCTGCTGTAAATGTTCATCTGGCAAGTTGGTGTGAGCAAGTTTTTCACTTTCCTGGTGTGGATCTGAATTGGAAATGCCTGGGTCGCGTGGTACCTCGGCGTTTAACCATCACAGCACCTGCTGAGCTGGTATCTAACCAGCCTGCAAGACCAGAGCACCTGCTGAGCTCTTTTCCAAAGTGGCCGCACCATTTCCCATTCCCACGAGCAGTGTATGAAGGTTTGATTTCTTTACATCTTTGCCAACACTTATTAACTGACATTTTAAAATTGATGCATAATGGACAGACATAGTTTCAGGGCATATGTGATAATTTAATACATTCACATAATTTGTGAATATCAAATCAGTGTGCTTGGCGGATCCATCACCTTAAATATTTGCCCTTCCTTCATGCTAGAACCATTCAAATTCTTCTCTTGTAGCTATTTTGAAATGCTCAATAGATTATTGTGAACTGTAGTCACCCTACTGATCTATCAAACACTAGGTCTGATGTCTCCTCTCAGACCACGTCTTCGTGCATTAATCATTCACCCTCAGCCCCCCACCCAGGCCCCCTGGCCCCTGGTAACCACCGATCTACTCTCTCCATGAGATTCACCTTTTTAGCTCCCACATATGAGTGAGAACGTGCAATATTTATTTGCCTTTCTCTGCTTGGCTTATTTCACTTAACCTAATGACTTCCAGTTCCATCTATGTTACTGCAAATGACAGGGTTTCATTCTTTTTTATGGTTGAATCATACTCTGCTGTGTATATATACACCTCATTTTCTTTATCCATCCACCCATGGCTGAGCACTTGGGTTGAGGCCGTATTTTGGCTATTGTGAATAATACTGTGATAATCGTGGGGGTGCAAGTGTCTCTTGGATATACTGATTTCCTTTCTTTTAGAGAAGTACCTAGTAGTGGAATTCCTGGATCATGTGGTAGTTCTATTTTCAGTTGCTTGAGGACTGTACTAACTTACATCCCCACCAACAGTGTACGAGGGTTCCCCTTTCTCCACATCTATTGCTGTCTGTCTTTCTGATAGAAGCTGTTTAAACTGGAGTGAGATGACGTCACCTCGTAGCATTGATTTGCACTTCTCTGATGACTGGTGACATTGAGCATTTTTTTATAAACCTGTTGCCCATTTGTATGTCTTGTTTTGAGAAATATCTGGTGAGATAGTTCACCCATTTGAAATCGAATTATTTGTATTTTTACTATTGAGTTGTTTGAGCTCCTTACACATTTCGGGTATTAATGCCCTGTCAGATGGGCAGGTGCAGACTTTTTCTTTCATCATGTGGAATTTCTCTTCACTTTGTTGATTGTTTCCTTTGCTGTGCGGAAGTTTGTCAGCTTGACACATGTATAACCCCATCCGTCTATTGTAGCTTTGGTTGCCTGTGCTTTTAAGGTCTCACACAAACATCACTGGCCAGATCACTGCCCCCGGAGTGTCTCCCCCGTGCTCTCTTCCAGTAGTTTCATAGCTTTGTGTCTTAATTTTATGGGGTTTTTTGTTTGTTTTTTGTTTTTAGAGATGGAGTCTCACTTTGTCGCCCATAGTAGACTGCCATAGTGTCACAGCTCACAGCAACCTCCAATTCCTGGGCTTAGGCAATTCTCTTGCCTTAGCCTCCTGAGTAGCTGGGACTACAGGCACCTGCCACAGCGCCCGCTATTTTTTTATTGCAGTTTGGCTGGGGCTGGGTTTGAACCCACTACCCTCAGTATATGGGGCCAGCGCCCTACCCACTGAGCCACAGGTGCCCCCCTAGTTTTGTGTCTTATAGTTAAGTCTTTGATCCATTTTGATTTGATGTTTTGTGTATAAGAGATAAGGGTCTAGCTTCATTGTCCCTCATATATTCATCTACTGTCCCAGCTCCATTTACTGAAGAGACTGCCCTTTCCCCACTGCGTCTTCTTGGCAGCTTTGTGGAAGGGGAGTTGGCTGTGAGTGCTTAGATTTATATCTGGGTTCTCTATTCTATTCCACTGGTCTGTGTGTCTGTTTTATGCCATGCCATGCTGATCTGGTTACTCTAGCTTTGTAGTAATTTTAAAGTCGAGTATTATGATGCCTCAGCTGTGAGCTGACTTTTTGATCACAGATGTCCTACGGAACGTGGAGTTCTGTCTCATGATAGTTTTGGCTTGCGTTTACCTGATAACTAATGATGTTTAGCATCTTTTCATGTGTTTATTGGAAGTGTGTATATTATCTTTGGAGAAATGTTTATCCGGATCATTTTCCCATTTTTAAATTGAGTTATTTGTCTTATGAGTTGTAAGAGGTCTTTCTATATTCTGGACAGGAGTCCCTTAGCAGGTATATGACTCGTAAATACTTTCCCCCATTCTTGGGTGGTCATCTCATTTCCTCAGTGGTGTCTTCTGAAGTGTAGAGGGGTTTAACTTTGATGAAGTCAAATTTGTCTTTTTTTTTTCTTTTGGGGTTCATATTTTTGATACCATATCTAAAATTTGTGTCACATTCATTGAGCCAAATACAGTGACCAAATTCCCGTGGCAGCTGTTGTCTCGTCTGAGATCAGTAAGAGCTCTGTTCTTGTCTAGGAGTTTCCTCATCTCAGTTTTCACCTTCAGGTCTTTGGTCCGTTTCGAGTTCACCTTTACATATGGGATGAGGTAAGAGTCCAGTTCTTTCCTTTGCCTGCTCTTCTCTGATCACTAGTAACGTTGAGCATTTTTTTATATACCTTTTTTTAAAAATTCTGTATACCTGTTTTTTATATACCTGGGTTTTTTTGAATTTTGTATACCCAGGTAGCTTGCAGCAATCCAGTTGCTCCACACATTAGCTGAAGAGACTGTACTTTTCTCACTGAATGGTCTTGGCACTCTTGTCAAAACTCAGTTGACCACAGACACTCAAATTTATTTCTGGACTCTCAATTCTATTCCAGTTATCTATTTGTCTGTCTTATGCTAATACTATGTACCACATTGATTGCTGCTACTCTGTGCTATTTTTTTTTTTTTGATAAAAAGGTGGGAATGCTCTTTGTTCTTCTTTTTCAAGGTTTTGGGTATTCCATGTCTGATGCAATGCCATATAAATTTAGGATCGGCTTGTCAATTTCTACAAAGAAGCCAGCTGCGATTCTGATAGGAATTGCACTGAATCTGTAGATCGATTTGAATGTTTTTATCTTACCCATCTCTGCACCTCTCCTCTACCCCGCCAATTTCCTGGTCTGCTCTCTGCCCAAATCAACCCTGGTGCAGATTTGAGGCAGCCTTACAGTACCAGGGCTCAGACCTGCTGGCCTCAATGCTCTAGGCCAATCAAACTGTCTCTGAGTGGGCGGTTCCCTGCCCTGGCTGCTGAACAGGAAGACCAGGGCATGAAATAGTAACACTAGCAGAGTGTTCTCCCAGATCTGACCCTACCTGTCTGTTTGCAGAAAACTTGGAAAATATGGATGTGATTTGTAAGCTTTCACCTCGTAGATAAACCCACTGTTAATTTTGCTGACTAGTCCTTCTCCCATTACCTATATATCATATATGCTTTCTTCCCTTCCCTCTTCATAGAAATGTACAATGTGGAGTCATATTATACATACAGTATTATACCACAGTCTGACAAGTAAGTTCATGGAATTGCCACTGTGTGCTCATGTTAGCAGCACTGTACAAACAACTCAGCCAGATTTGCAAGCTTATTATATCAGGGCCTCACAGCTGTGTTTGTGTTGATGTGTGGTGGTGTCTTGCTGAGAGGCCTTCATTATTGTTGTATGTCTTTGTGTGCCGTCAGAAGAATGTCAGAGCTTGAATTAGAGCAATGAGCAAAGATTAAATTTCTTGCTAAACTTGGCAAGAGTGCAAATGAAATTAGGGACATGTTAGTCCAAGTTCACGGGGATAATGCCATGAAGAAAACGGCAGCCTCCAAGCGGAGTAAACATTTTTCTGCGGGGAAAGAAAGTATCATTAAGGAAGAGAGGTCAGGGCAGCCAGTGGTGAGCAGACCTGATGAGAACATTGCAAACATTTGTCAAACTGTGCATCAAAATTGTGAGATGATAGTGAGAAGCATAACAGACCAAGTCCACATCCATGGAGAAACAGGAAAATCTTAGCTGAAAATCTTGGCCAACAACTCGTACCTCTTGTATCACCACAATGCACCGGCTCACACTGCCCTGTCTGTGACGGGGTCTGTAGGCAGTTAATAAATAACTGGGTTGGAAAACCCTCCCTGGTCACCTGAATTGAGCCCTCCCCAGTGATTTTTGTCAGACAAAAATAAAGGGAATATTGAAAAGAAGACAGTTGATGACATTCAGAACATCAAGGGTAATATGAGGACAGCTCTGATGACCTTTCCAGAAAAAGTTCCAAAGTTGCTTTGAAGGGCAGGCCAGGCGCTGGTGTCAGGGCACAGCTCCCCAAGGGGAGCACCTCAAGGGTGACCGTAGCGATATCCAGCAATGAGGCAGGCAGTACTTTTTCTAGGATGAGTTTACAAACTTAATCTCAGACCTCATAAGCTTCCTTCACTTAATTTTACATAATTTATATTTACCATTTTATTATACTTCAAAAACAATCTCCATGGCTTAATAGAATAGATAATTTTGTATTATATGGCTATGATATACCATTATATTCCTATTTTTAGCCATTCACATTATTTCCAATTTTTTAATAAATATTATGGCAACAAGCAATCTTGTACTTAAAAGTGTTGTCTAATTTCTGATTATTTCCTTGAGATCGATTCCTAGAAACAAAATTAATAGTTCAAAGGATACAAACATTTCTCAGACTCTGCATGTGATGTCAAGTTGACTTCTGGAAGGGCTGTGTCAATCTGCGCTTCCACCAAAATCCAAGAATGTCTATTCCTCCAGCAACAGTACTGAATATTAGCGGTTAAAAAAGTCTTCGCTAATTTAACAGGTGGAAAAAATTTCATCCCATTATTTTAATTTGGTATGCATTTTTAAGGCAAATAGACTATAATTTCCTAAGCTCATTCCTCATTTCTACTATTGCCTTGCGAGTTGACTGTAAATTTGACTTTTTTTTCTGTAGGGTGTTCATTGAGTCTTACTAACTTGCGAAAGCTCATTGAATATTAAGAATATAAGCTCTGTGGTGATTGGTGCAGCTCTTTCTTCTCTCTCCACTGGCGGCCCCATCCCCACGTGGCCCTGGGTTCTGACAAGCACACAGTAGTCGCCCCATGCAGCGAAGAGCCTTCTAGGCAGAAACCTGACTTTCAGGCTCTGCCTCAGCTGATGAGCTGAGCTCATGGCAGCAGAGGTGCTCACCCTCAGGCAGAGTTGACACAGGACTGGGCTGCTGGGGCAGCTTGGCTGCGGACACCTGTGTTCCCTTCTGACCCTTTGGTTCTTTTTCAGCCCGTGCCTCTAACTTTGTCATTACTCATTGTAAGTTTGCCACCAAAGTCATCATGACTCACTCTTACTTTCTTCTTCTGAGTCCCACCCTGCTGCCCGCCGTCCCCTTGCAGGCCGGACAGAGGGTGACGTTCACCAGGCCCCATGAGTGCTGGCCTGGTGGCTAAGCCCTTGCAGCACGGCCCCACCTTGCACTGAGCCAGTGCACCCTCCCAGCCCTGCACCTTGTGACCAGCTCAGTGTCCCTGACCATACTGGAGATGCTGTGTGGGCTTGAGGGACACCTATGCACACAGCCTCATGATCCCCCTCCTGCCCCACAGTGGACCACTTGACCTGAGGAAGCCCCTGAAAAACACAGAGAAGCCAGCTCTTCTGGTGTTTGCACAGGCCTTGGATGAACCCCAGCTGACCCCGTTGGATAAGCCAGTTCCCACCTGTGGTCTGTCCAGTGGCCTTGGTCAGGTTAAGCCCTCCTGGGTGGTTTGCCTGGGGTCTTCCCAAGGAAGAGACTTCTCTCCTCCCTTGTATCCACACGGGCTGGTGCTCTCTCTCCCCTCTCTATTCCTGAGGATCCCTGCAACCTGAGACAGTGGACAGAGCACAGGGTGTGGAGACTGGAGACTCCAGTCTGAGTGGCTGCCCATGTGGCTCTGTGTCGCCAGTGGCCGTGGTGCGGCACAGGGCAGACCCGGGCTGGGTGGGGATACACCAAACGGGCCGTGCTCCCTGGAAAATGTGTCTCTGTGAGCTGTCAACAGACCTGTGACAGCAGGCCTGGGAATCACGGTGAGGTTTGCCAAGGACAAGGTCCCCAGAATATTAAGCCATGGCAGATTCAGGGGTGATGGGCATCTGCTCATACCATGGGGTCAGTCGGCCAGTCTCAGTGGGGCAGGGTGGAGTCTCAGCCCTCAGCTGGGGCTGTGGTGGGGACTGCATCTACACTGGCTCCCCAGCCCCAGAACGGCTCCACACTGGGACATGACAAATGACAAAAAATCAATTTGTAATCTGATTGGAGGTTTTTGATTTCCTCTGATGAGTTTAAATTTCATTAAAAGCAACCTTATTCCAACATAAAAGGAATCCTTGAAGGGTAAAACAGAGGATTGTCTCACCCAGTATAAAGCATCCCGAGTCCTTTGTGTGATTTATTCACGGCGTTAATTGTGAGGGCCAACCTGTGGTGTCCGTTGGCAACCACGCTGTTATCAGGGGCTGGGATCAGCCCGGCGAGCTCAGAGCACAAGGACTCACATTCAAAAATCGCTCTCTGGCATATTGACACTTCAGTTATCAACAACCCTTTATATCTGCTGGGAGGGAGATCGCAGCTCGCGGGGCCAGAGTAAGCTACAAATCACTGCCACGGCTGCCTCTCTGCATCCTCTTAATTGTGTGTATTCTCTGCAAAAAATGATCAACGCAGCCCCTTGTCTTGATGAGAAATTGACATTTCTGAGGACTTCCTTGGGCACCAGCGGGGAGATAAGGCCTGGCGTTGTTCTAAAGGAGGGCAGCCATTCTTTCTTTCAGGGCACTCGCTGGCCTCGCTGGCCCACTTGATGAGTATGGATTTCATGAGGTCTTTTTCAGCATTTGAACTATAAAAGGTTCAGAATGACACCACCCCTTATAGACAAAAGATAACCTTGCCCTTTGAATATATTGATTCTTTATTAACTAGGCTGTTTAATGCAATGAAATGAGGCATTAGATTGAAGCCCATTTCAAGTGCTTTGAATAATCTTTAAAGGCTTGAAAGACCTTAAAAGGCGGGCTGACAATACCTGGCAGACATTTCGAAAGAAAGCAGCCCTTGCTTCTGATTCGAAACACAAACATAAAATAATTTCTCTGTTCCCAGGTCACAGGGAGTTGGGCATTCCTGGCACCAGTTCTGAGTGGGAAGGAGGTGACTTGTCGGCCAACAGTCTCACCAGCAGCGGGGAGGGGCAGGGGCGTGGGCAGGCCGCAGGTGTGCACCCACCAGCCTCTTTCTTTGCTGTCTCTTTAAAACTGAAATGAGAACCCGATTGGCATTGACGGGAGAATAAGGTATTCACAAGTTTCTTTATGTTTTGAATAATTGTTTCCTGTTTTGCTCAGCAGAACAAGTAATTAAGATGACATTTGTGAGTACTAATTTGGATCACACTTCCGTGGATGTGTTAGGGAGTTGCAAGCCCAAACACGCAAACCCAGCCTTCCATCGAGGAGAAAAGATGAAAAACGCAGAGAAAGGGAACAGAGCACGGAAACTCACTGGAGGCCTACAGCCCAGTGCAAACTACAGCCTCAGTGCTGATGGCAGGGTTATTACCGTCCACGCAGCTGGCTACACCTGGGCACAGCTGACAGTAGCCAGGGCAAGCATGGAGTCTGCTGTGCCACTGCGCTGGACACGGAACAGTGCCCCTCACATCTGACCCCAGCCAGCACCGGTCTGGGTGCCCTTGTTTCTGGCCACCTGGAGCCCTTGCTGATGCTGTCTCCTAGGCCTGGTTCTTGCCCAGGTGACACAATAATGGAGACAGGAGAAGTGTGTTGGAGGCCAGACCTGCCAATCCTTCCAGTTCAGGAACAGAGGGGCTGGGCAGGAAGGTCTGGGGAAAGCAAGGCCACAAAGCCCCTTCCAAGCCCTGAGATTATTTGCATCCCCAGAGGCCAGTGGTTGAAAAGCATGTGCCACCCCAATGTGGCTGTGTCCCCAGGAACCTCCATGACCCTGAAACATTGTACAGAGCACAGCACACGTATAGATGGTGCCTCTGGGGTCAGAACGCCCCGAGCGGCGATTTGCTGAGGTTTCCTCTGTAAGGGAGATGACCAAGGGCTGGTGTCTTTGGGAAAGGTCCTCCCACAGATCATTTTTATTTTGCCCCAGACAGAGCTTTGGAACCCGGGATGTGTAAAATGAAACCCCCAATGTGACTTTTATGTCTGTTTAGCCAGTCGTTTTAATAATCGAAACAGAGAAAATTACCAAAAGTGAAATTCACAGACAAGAAATACTTTAATTAAATATTGTGTAAAATGAACATTTTTATACAGTTAAATATCTGAAAAAATGTACAGATAAAACAATCTTATTGTAGGGTCTTTAACAGTAAAATCTACCATTTAGTGAAGCGCTCAGCTTGGAGACAGTGAAGCGATGAGGGCGTTGACTATTTACTCTAAAACACAAACCAAGTGAGGGTATGAGGAAGCTTGCAAACAGTCTCGACACGTACACGTGAGCTCTTTTTTAGATCAAACCCTTCCTTATACAAAATAAAACGGAGGCAATTTAGTTCCAAAGTGACTTCTCGGGCTTTTCCACGTAGCTAAGCCTTGTCAGCCGTCACAAAGCCAGACCAGGACATGCTGACCCCTGGGGCCATTGTTCATGTAGTCCCTTGAACGAACATTTTTCTAAGTTGTGCATTGTTGTAGAATTTTGTCAAGAAAAGTTTTTAGAAGTCCCTCCTTTTTATTTTAAATTTGATGTCTGCTGCAGTTTGTGAAAAGTTTGCTGTGCTGTGTCTGCAAAGCATTTAGTGCAAAGGGGGAGAAACCCGGACCCTGTTGGTCTCACTGTGGGTTTGGCACTGACAGGCACGATATCTGAAGGAGGTCACTCCACTTTAAAAAGTACAGACAGTGCTGCTGGATCTGACCACAAAAACGTATTGTTAAAAAAAAATTAAAAACCAGCAGTAATGTTGGTGCCCTGAGAAACCTCTCCAAATCGGAGGGGTGCCCAGGGGGGTGCAGAGTGCAGCAGAGAGAGACCCAGAAGGGAGCGGCACGCGGAACAGTGGGTTTGTGCTTTTGTTGTGTGTGTGTTTACACCATAAATCTCCAAATGAAATATTGATTAACAATTGTGGTGTAAGCCTGTGATAAAATAGCACAAGGTCCTTTAAAGAAGTGCACGTTTAAGGCATCAGAGAAGTTGATGTGGCAAACATTTTAATTAAAACATCAGAAGTAAATTTTATTTTAAACTTTTAGGCCTCTGAATTTTTCCAGTAAACACAGTTCAGCTATGTGGCAAAGTCATGGGTGGCAGCTAAAATGACTTTTTACATTCTACCAAAAAATAAAATAAAATAAAGACACAGCCCCAAACGGTGTCGCCTCTTCTCGGCCGCTCCACATGCACAGAATCTACCAGGATTGGTCACAGCCGGTGGCACCGCCTTGTTTGACTATACAACGACCTTTTTTTTTTTTCAAAAGTATTTGTTCAGATAACTTAAAAATAATATAAAAATAAACAATGAATTTGACTTTTCCTCAAAATAAAAAAAAAAAAAAAGGATGAAAAGTCTAAACCATAGCATATTTTTGAAGTACAAAGGAAATGTAAGGACACTGGTTCATTAGAACGAAACACATCAAAGAGACAGTTCTTGGCTAATGCTCTTCCCAGTATCACAACACCAGGCCATGATCAAAAACCAATACAGACGAGGAAAAGACAAAGGCGGGAAAAGCAATGTACAAAATTTCAAAGATAAATACAATATTTATAATTGATATGTTACAAAATAAATCCCTTAGCGACTGCAGGTGTTCATGAGAAAGTAAGTGTTAGGTGAAGACCATTTTATCCCTTACAAGACACATAAGGGATAAAACTTGTTTTTCTAAATATTTTAAGTGGATCTGAAAAAAATTCAAGACAAGTGTATAAATATTTAGCTACAACTTTGGCAAAATCACAAAAGTCTACAATTTTATAACCACATACAAAACACATTAGGGAAGAAGGGTCTAGAAGTCAAAAGGACAATTTCTGGTACAAGAAACATAGACCTCACAGTAGCCTAAGAATGCAATAGTATACAGTGCTAGCAAAAGTTGAAAAAATGTTGCAGATCACACTTGCTTAACAAGAAGCTCTAGCAGCGGGAGAATATTGGAACCAACAGACAGTAGCATTTTTTTCTCTGTCAGTGTGCTTGTTGAAGGCAAGAGAATTCAATATCAAAGTTACAATTTCTAACTACAATAAGTTACAAAGTTTCATTTCATTAAGATGAAGTTAAGCAATGATAAACCCTCCCTCCCTCCCTGCCACCCCCGATTCTCCTCCTCATATAGTCATCCTTATTTTTTTTTTTCCAGTTTGATGGCTCATACCTCCTTGGCCCCCTTTTTTCACCACAAAAAAATATTTCACATTATAGAGATACACAACCATTGTGAATCTAAGTATGAGTACAGAAAATGTTTGGGGGCATCAGTGTTGCATGATAATCAAAATGGTGCATTCACAAAGTTTCTCCCAACACATAGCAATTACTAGACATGGCCAAGACGGAGTCAGAAACTTTATACAAAATAGGCGTCGCTTTGTTTTCCTTATTCTTCAGGACTGAGAAATGTGAAAATATGAGAAAAGTTCAGTCAATAAAATGGAATTGTTCATGAAGAAGTAGGCTGTTTGCATGTTGATTCTTAATAGTTTAAATAAAATCTTTAAACAAAGTCTCTTGTAGCATTTCAATTGCTGCTGATTTTTTTTTTTTTTTGAAGATACTGTTCCCATCAGCATGTCTTAATATACTAAATGTGTCCCCTGAAGTCCGTCCTTTGATGCTGGGTGCTGCGGAAGGTAAACAAAAGTCCCTCACATTGGCGGGACTACCAGCCCAGACATAGCTGCAAGAGAGGAGGACACAGCAGTTACTGCGGGGGCCGCATGCACACAGCCCTCAATGTGGGCAGGGCTGCCCCCCCTTGACCTTATGTAACCGTGAGGTTGGATTCGCGGGGTTCTCCTTTAACCAGCCTTGGAGCATGGTCAGGTCTACTAGGGGGAATCTACTTCCTGGGGTGCGGGCGCACATGGGGACCAAAACCCCAGAGTGCTCTCCTGCAGCCCTCCCCACAGGGAAAGGCCTCTGACATCTCTGTGCAAAAAGGCTGCTGCTTCAGGCACAAACCAGAATTTGTTCAAAACATATGGAGGCCCAGGCTCCTTGGAAGCGTCCTCTGTAGAGAGCTATGACCCAGCATGGTCACTTCTGCGATGCCAGCTGAGGCCGACTTGTGGGCCCAGCTCTTGATCTCTAAGCAAAAACTAGACTTGCCTCAGTTTCCCCTCAGCTTTCAGGCCTCAGCTCTGACCTTCCACTAATTGTTCTGCATCGTAATGGTGAGTCAGGGGCTCTCGAAAACTAAAGCCACTCCCAGCCCACCTGCTCCAGAATCTCAACGGCCAAGGGCCATGAAGAGACGGGAGTCACAGCACTGACTTCAGGAGTTTTTTTTTTTTTTTTTGTTCCCTCCTCTTGGAAGAGAGAACTTTGCACCAAAATGCCAAGAGCAGCTGCTGCTTTCAAATGAACTCCTGGTACGAATATAATTTAAAATCTTTTAACTCTAGTGTTGTTTAATTTTTGTCAAAATGATTGTTCTCATTCATTTATGTACAACGTATTAACACATTTGTTCATGTAGTGATGCGAGCTTCAATTTCTCAGTTCATTAACTTCAACAATATTAATTTATCTCCGACTCACCGTTACAACTTTATGGTTTGGAAGACCTGGGCATGGACACAAAGCTTACATGGTACCACCTTTCAACTGGCCTCAACACCGTTCACAGGGCAGGGCCGCGACACCCCACTGCCGGCCTCTGATGGCGCAGGCCGGTCGGGGCACTCTGGGGCCGGGGATCCCTACGTGGACTAACAGGTGTTGTGAGACAATTATTTCAAGTCACTGATACCTTTCCAGTTCCTTTTTTGAGCATTAGTTCATCAAAGTGAAATATGCCACCGACTTCACAAAAGGGCCAGTTAGTCTTCTCCACGGCTACGTCCTCAGCACCCAGCAGAGAGCCTGGCACATAGTAGGCGCTCAGTAAATACTGGTTGAATGGATTCATTTTTTTTTAAGGAGTAACTGGATTTGGTTCGCACTGGGAGGAGCATATACCAAAGGTGGTGTCTGAAAGAGGCCAGACGGTGGTGGCTCACTGCACATGCAGCGTGGCCTCAGCACCTTGCAGAGTGGTGCCAGCTCCTACAGCCGGGCCCCGGGTGGCTTCACCTGGCACACATGTCATGGGCCGTGCACAGCCTGGTCAGGCACCCACTCCAAGCGGCCCTGTCTGTGGACAGCTGTGTCCAGATGGCGCCTCCCACGCCCTCAGGGCTGGCCCTTCTCCCTCCGAGGCTTTGAAAGAGATCACTTAGAATGATCAAGTCCTATGCACAGACGGGTCTGCCACCCAGCACTGGTGCACATGGCCTTGGGTCTACATACACCCCTTTCCCGGGGACAGCGCAGCCTTGCTGGGCTCTAGGTCACCCAGACAATGCTGGGAATAAAGGCTCAGTTTCTGGCTGATGGGAGCAGACAGACGTGGAGTACCCACCACCCTGGGCTCCATGGGTGGTTGCTCACACTGCACCTGGCCTGAGGGGCCAGCCCGTGTGCTCAGAGTGACCACAACTGCCTCACTGTGGTCCTGTTCTCTCTCACATGTGGTCCCGCCCCCTTAGGGTTCAGGGTGCTTTGCCTTGAGGACACTAGATCACATTGGAAGGACGTCCTGGACAAAAACTAATAAACAGAAGAGGGCATTTTCTGGGGGTCAGCAAAGGGGTGTCCTTTCTAGGAATCTCAGGCAGGGGCTGAACCACGTTGCGGTGGCCACAGGGGAGCGTGCAACGGGCACGAGGACCCCGCGATATGCCCAGAGAGGGGCCGAGCTCCCCCCCCCCGAGAGAGGGCCCCACACCAGCCCCCCGTGCCACCCTCACCTTGCAGTCCGTTCCCGTTGGCGCTGGTGCAGGAGGGAGGAGGGGAGGCCTGGGGCCGGACCACGGGCGCGAAGGCGCTCTTCTGTTTCACTGCGGAGATGACATTGGCAGGTGAGAATGAGAAAATGCCGTGCGTGCTGCTACAGTTGGAAGGGAGGGTGACCGAAGAGGCTGCCATGGTGGGGCTGGACGGCACTACTGCAACAAAGCAAACACGGTCAGCACGCGGCCGGCACAGCGCCACCGGGAGGGCACAAGACAGACACCACACGCTTCCAGCGCGGCCACCCTGGATAACAGGCAAACCCTTTCGAGTTGGACTTTCTCTTCCAATTGAGCAGCCCCGTTTGGTTCTGATTTTGTTTTGGTTTTCAACGAGATCACATCGGGCCCCTTTCGGGTCAATTTACGGTCGTCATTTTGGCGCCCAGCCTCCAGGGCCACCCTTCCTTTACCCAGTAGCTCACATCACAGAACACCCAAGCAAGGCACACACTCGACTGTGTAGTGAAAATGAATCTGCGTGATGACGTGTGACAAAAACAGAGACTTACTGCCGTAGGGAGAGTTAGCGGAGGAGCCATTAAGAAATCCAGGCGAGCCAGGGACCCCTAGATTGGCCATGGCGCCACTTCCATATCCATTCATGCTAGTGCTGACTGTGTTGTAATTGGACTGCTGGGGGGTGCTGCTGGGCACGTATCCTCGCGGGGACACGCTGCTTGTATTGCGACTGTAGCCGACTGTTGAAATCCCCACCCCCCCGGCCAAAAATAACGTTATTATCAGCGACAGACACTTGAGGAGGGGAGTTTCCCCGAGAATCTGTATCATATAGTCAACATTTTTTAGTGATCTCACACCTTCCTCCTGCCCCAGCGCCTCTCGCCAGCTCGGGTAACCTTATCACGCCGACCCTAACGTGCTGTCTCTGAGCCTTCGATCCCACCGTCAGCTGCCTTTGTGTCTCTCCTTAGGAGCAATTATCAACAGCTCGGATTCCTGGCCCGTCCCCCCACATTCTGCGAACTTTCGGCCTCTGCGGACCTTCAAATGCCACGACTGACAAGAAGAGCTTGTTTGTGACCGTGACTTCCCCTGCAAGGCTGTTTGGGGGTCCTCATTTTCATGGTTGCTATTTCTGTACATGGGGGTGGGCGGGGGGGGCCCAGCAGCTCCATTTCTGCCGCGGGCAGACGGAAACAGAAGCATCAGTACAGTGGAGGCGTTTTCTGATGTTGCTGCCTGTGTGGTTTTTATACAGGAACCAACACGAACCCAACAACCAAGTCCTGCGGCCTTAGTGGACCCAGGTCAGGTACCGTGGGGTGAGGTGCAAGTGGGGAAACAGTGTCTCACTGACTCGCTCCAAACTCAGACTCCATCCCCATCAGGCTCCCTACACCACGGCCGCCCTGCCGCTTAGCCCCGTCTCTCCAGGGGAGCAGAGTCACTGACACACGCACTAAGGGACACTTCACAAATGCCAGTGGCCAGCGACTCTCTGTAGCTGTTGGGCTCTCTGAGCTTTCTCTGCCCAGCACTGGCCCTGAAGGCCCACAGCAAGGTCTCCCCTGAGAAAGGGAAGGCGCAAAGCCGGGGTGGGGGGCCAGGCACCACGACACCCCAGCTGGGCTCCCAGGGTGTCCAGCTGCAGCTAGGCCTCAACCAGTGAAGGGAGGGGTCCACCCGGGGCGGCAGCCTACCTTGGTCACTGGCTTGTGACGTCTCCGACACGTTGACGGCTAGCTGGCTGCTGAAGGAGTTGACGCCCATCATGCCCGTGTGTGCGGGGGTGTTGCCCAGGGTGGGGATCTGGTTGTGATTTCGGGGGACGCTGTACAAAGCCTCGGCGATGTCGGCTGCTCGCTTCAGGATGATCTCCTGGACC